>JAEQML010054495.1:0-37987 GCA_016904865.1 Pissodes strobi | reverse complement strand
CTGTCATTTTTAGCACTAAAATGTCAGCAATATCTTGACATCAAATTTATTCTTTTAAGGAAATGTTGGTGCTAGAACCGAGGGGCTTATCACGACTATTATCGGTCTTGACCCAGCTGGTCCCCTTTTCTCTCAAAATAACATTAACAATCGTTTGGACCCCACCGATGCAGAATACGTTCATGTAATTCATACCAATGATGGTGTTCTTGGCTTCGGCATCAAAATGGGCCATGCTGACTATTATCCCAATGGAGGAAGGACTCAACCTGGTTGTGGTATTGATTTGGGTGGAAGCTGCGCTCACAGTAGAGCATATTCGTATTACGCTGAAAGTTTGAATAACTACAACTTCCTTTCTAGAAAATGTGACAGTTATGCAAACTTCCAGAACAACCTATGCAGTTCGAATACTGCCAGCTATTTGGGTGGTGATCCTATTGCTAGATCGTAAGTTTTTTCAATAATAATTTTTATTTTGTTACACGAGGCCAGGAACGGTTACACTTTTAATATTAAATTGAACTGAAAGAAGATAATGATCTGATAATGATATAAGCCACATCGCAACATGAATCTATCCTAGTAAAAAAAAATTATTATTAGGGCGAGAGTTTCGTAATATTTTTAGAGTTTTTGTGATCTATATATGTTTAGTCTTTTTCATTTATCTGTATTTTTAAAGTCACAGATTAGCATTTATTACCTTTATTTATTCTTATATTTATTTACAATCTAGCATTTAAATACTATATATTTAAATTGAAAATACTACGAGTATTTTATATTTAGTACAGTAAATACTTTGAAAATATATTTGGGATCTATTAGTTGAAACTATTCTGTAATTTTAAATTAAATCTATCGAGAGTATTCAAATATAGCAAAAGTAGGTATGTAGGTACACCGGAGGAGTTTATATATAAAAATGTTTAAATTCATCCCTTTTTCGACATCCCTTGATGGCATGCGATTTTGGACAAAAATGTTCAAAATTAGATGCAAATAATTAAATTTATTCAAAATTTAATTTGTTAAGTAAAGCCCTTAAAAATCGTTTACGTAATTTTTCTAGACTGTAATCAGATTACCATAACTTTTCCTAAATTAATATGGAAAAAATATGTAAATACATATTTGTATTTTAATACTAACTCAACCTACCTTGTGTTTATGTTCTCTTTTTATGTATTACGTTTCCAGAAGTGTTTTTTGAGTATTTTTTTAAATATCAGCAATAAATACTTTTCAGTATCTAAAGTAATTATTAGTGATTAATTCATTTTAGAAACATGGGTAGGTGGTCTGAGATGGCACACCTTTGGAGAATAATTAATAAAAATTAAATATGTAGTAAAAAAAATCTGCACAAAAATTAGTTATTTATTCTTTCAAAAGGAGCTCTCAAATAAACGCTTAAATTTTGAAAAAATAAATGAAATAAAAATCCTTATAAAAAACAGTCTTTACCTATGTGTGAGGTGGCATACACCTAAATCTACATTAAAAAAATTAGATTGAGATTGAGATTTTGAACGACTTTTCTAATGTTTTATATACTGTTCATACCCACTAGAGGAACACTAAAATATGTAGAATTTTTTGTGAGTATACAGGGTGTCTCAAAGCACTAACCCAAATTGGCCATGTAAATCACTGGGAAGTGACCCAAAAACCCCATTCTCGCCCCTTTCATGCTAGGGACCACCAAAGGAATAAGTTTGATGCCGATGCTTCTAGGGGAAGCGGCAGGAGGTGATAGATGCACAAGCCTATTCGCATTGTCCGGTGAAAGCCCACCCCACCAGAACTGGGAAGCGGAATCACGTTCCGTTTCCGCGCTGGTGGTTCTGGTTTCCACAGTAGGAACATATGGACATGATGGTGATCGCGGGATCAAAACATTCGGGAGGCATACTCCCCAGCCATCCGTATCTCCGGGCGTCGGGTGGCACTGCAGGGGGCCTTCATGCAATCTTTCAAAGTCAGCAAAGATACTGAACTAATTTAGAATACATTTCTGCAATATATGAGGCCTAAATACAAACATTAATTCAGTACACCAACATCTACAAACACATATTGGCCCTTAATGAAACTCAAGTATGTTCTACAACAACAACAGTAAACTACCTCCACCCTGGCTACCTACACTCCCGATTTAGACATAAATTCGGAATATGCATTATTGTCCGAAACGACCTTTCGTGTGACCGCGAAACCGAACCGAACAACCTAGACGTCATGTGGGTCAAGTTCACTGCTAAAAAATTAACCAAGTTCGTATGCTGTCTCTATCGCCCTCCGAGCGATAGAGCCTATCAAAGCTTTTTTACAACACTAGCTACCATATTTGATTCAATACAGGTCGACCACCCCAATTCAGAAATAATCGTTCTGGGAGATTTCAATGCTCATAACACCAACTGGCTCAAACATCACAACGAGACCGACAACGAAGGTAGAGAAGCTGAAACATTTGCCATCAGCTGCGGGTTCACTCAACTTGTAAACAAACCAACTCGGATCTCAGAGAAGGGTGAATTTGCCGCCCTCCTGGATTTTTTCTAACTACAAATCCAGATCAGTGCACAATTACAGTTGGTCTGCCATTAGGTACTTCCGACCACAAACAACGGTTTACAACCTGCCACTTCTACAGAAGGGTCCACCATTACCTCGTCAAAATCTGGCATTACAATTCTGCAAACTGGGAGGATCTAAAAGAGTTCTACCTGGATTTTTTTTGGCTCGATGTATGCTTTGGCACTGACGACCCATCGGTGTGTTGCAAAGAGATAACGCAAATAATCGTCTCAAGAATGAAAGCATACACCCCATATTCCATCAAGTTACCGCCAAAAGTAAACCCCTGGTTCGATAGAAGATGCGAAAGAGACGTAGATAGGTAACGGCAAGCCTACAAGTACTAGAAGCAAAATCAGGCCGCTGAAAATCGCAATTATTTTACTGAAGCGAGAAACGAATGCAAACGAATAAATGACCAAACTAAGAACAAATACAATCAAAGGACCAGGGATAAACTATTGCAAGGCCCAAATGGCTCTAGGACTTTTGGTGGGTAACGAAGGCAGTAAGTAATAATTTTACAAAAACGTCTCACTTTTGGCGGACGAACACGGCGTCACGGCGACTACAGCTAAGGAAGAAAGCAATTATGCTCGCCAAAATTATTTCATTGGCCTCTACCTTAAACTTCCCCCAAGGCAAGGATCCCCCATCATATCCAACATCAACACTACCATGGCAGAAGTTAGGTTTTACCACCGTGATATTCATAAAATCCTCAAATAGCTAGATACACAAAAGGCCTCAGAACCGGATGAAATACCTGCCATCGTGTTAAAGAACTGCGCCAACTACTAACTTGATTACCTCAGTCTTGCCGTTATTGGCCGAATGTCCGAATATGTTCCTGCATAGTTTAGCTGTTACGACCTTGGGGTCTGAAATACATTGAGGTGATTGGTTTGCACGAATTATGCGGCTGGATGCACTACTGCATCTTTGGCGGGGTGCCGGTGCAAATGAGTAAACGTTGTTACAACACATGGCGCTACGAATGTCGCCGGGGTGCAGCGCGAAGCGCTATGATTGGTCGGAGGCCTTTCGAGAACGCTTTATTTTTAGCTATCTAGACTGTCTGCTGCAGTGCATAAACGTTGTAACCAAGAGATGGCGTTAGTAGTATGCCATGGATTTTAACTTCTTTGAAATGCGAGGACAGTGGCGTAAAATATAAAATTGTACAAAATTAAGTCATTAGGTTTGAAAGCGTGTTCAAAATGGTTTTTGAACACCAATACGGCTTCCGCAAATAGAGATCGCCAGGAGATATATTGGCCTATATCACACATATATGGAATAGGGCAATTGAGAATCTCGAGCGATTGCGTGAGGTGTTTCAAACGCATTCGACAGAGTTTGGCATGACGGATTGCTCAACAAACTACCGTCCCTCGGATTGCCAGCGTCTCTCTGCAGCTGGCTTGCCAGCTTCCTTAAGAACCGATCTCTGCACGTTGCAATTGATGGACACATTCACCATAAATGCGGGAGTGCCTCAGGGCACAATACTTTCACCAACTCTGTTTCTCATCTATATCAATGATTTGCTAACCGAAACCAATAATTCTGTTTACAGTTTTGCAGATGACAGTACCTTTGTTTCCCATTTTAGATCAGAAAAACCGTCACCAGCCACTGAAACATATCACTGCAGACAGGAGCAAATTACAACAATCAAGTAAGATCTAGAGATAGTTCGAACCTGGGACAACAGGAATTTAGTACAATTTAATGCTGCAAAACCCCAAGCAGCCACGTTTACAAAGCAAGCTAATACGGCGTGCCCTGACATCATTATGGTAATACAGACCATTCCTTCATCCTCGTCGATTGGACTACTGGGTGTCTCGGTCAACAGCAATATGTTTTGGCATGACCACGTTGCTAACATCTCAAAGTCAGCCTCGCAGAAGCTTGGTGCGCTATTTCGCAACAAAAAACTATATACACCGCAGCAGCTAATCTTGCTCTACAAGGCTCAAATAAGACCGTGCTTAGAGTATTGCACACATCGTAAAGCTGCTAGATTCCATTCAGAAGAGAGCTGTGCGTCTCGTCGGCAACCCGGAGTTGACCCGGGATCTGGATAGTCTGGAACACCGCGGACATGTGGTCGAAATTTCCATGTTTTATAGATATTTTCACGCCAGATGTTCCCAGGATTTGGTCCGCATCATCCCCCCCAGCAGCGCCTGTCAGACAGTGGCGACAGACGGCTAGGGCGCACCCGTTCGTCGTACAACTGGAAACACCAAGAACGTCGCTTTACAAGGACTCCTTTGTCTGGCGCACTGCATCACTGTGGGACTCACTCTCAGGACATTTGTTTCCCCCTAATTACAACCTACAACTGTTTAAGAACCGTGTCAATCAACATTTTCGCACAAGCACCACTTTTCGAGTGCCATAGGATCTCCCTTTAGTGTGTGTGCCACTACCATAAAAAATATAAATAAATAAATAAATTCAAAGATAAAATTTTGTTAGCTTTCAAGGAATATTATATTTAAAAAGTATGAAAATGATAAGGAACTTATTTGCAATTGTACGCGCATTCAATTGTTTTAGTAACTGGTACAGGATGATGGCGTTAATATTACCTCCCTTTGTTTTTTTTTTATTTTTCGCACTAGGAAAAATATTAAGCGATTTATATAGAATATTTGCGATATATCTTTAAATACACAGGGCATCGCAGAAACGAGTGACTGGACAAAATCACATTTTTTTATGGAACACCCTGTTATTAAAGAATTTTGAGATTAAGCCTTCAATTCTGTATAATTTGTATATCGAACCGTTTTCGACTTATTAACGATTGCAAATTCAATAGTACAATAGAAAATGCATATAAATGGATAGATACCTATATTATTTAATTTTCCTTCCTATTGTATTGAATTTTCAAACGGTAATGTGTCGAATACGGTCAATTCAGATATATGGAATTATATTTATACATTATGTTCAGAATTAAAGGAGGAATCTAAAAATCATTAATATAAAGTGTATTTCATATAAAAATACATGACTTTGGCATCTCACTTGCTTCTGCAATACCCTGTATATACGAAGGTATATGTTGTAAATAATAATTAGAAGTTCAAAGTAGTGACCCTAAGTCTAACTGAGATAAAACGTAATTTGTTTTCAGCATAGGAATATATTTCGAAAGATAATGTTTTCATTATAATTGTTTTTTAATGAAAGAATCGAAAACAATTTTGAACTAAATGTTTATGTCTCGTTTTGACTGAATTCATTTTGTTATTAATTTTTTCCGAAGGTAAATAATTTTTAGTCAGAGTTTACGCAGTAAACTTTTATTAGTCATCACAAGTTTCTGTGAATTGTCCTATTTCATCTGCAGCTTCTTCTTCTTCTTTCTTCTCTTGTGAGTTCTTCTCTTCTGTTCCATTATTTTGTAGATTTTTTTTGAAAATCTACGATTCATGTGAAGGCTGCCATTAATTTTCTCGTTATTAGATTGTTTTTGTGGAAGAATCCTGACATATTGTTTTTCTCATTTAAAATTGTTCTGCCCAACACCGGTTCACTTTTTTCATAAGCTTACAAGAAATCCTTAAATTTTAGTATTTCTATAATCGATATCAACAGTATATTGAACAAATTAAGAAATCTAGCGAAACCCGTCCAGTGCCATGTCCTTACAAATTTTGTTTATTTCGGAAGTCCAGTGCAAACTTCACGGTAATTTTTTCATCATTACTAAGGATTAAGTGGTGTATGGTGAGATGGTATACCTCTATCTCACCAAAGACTTCCTATGCCATCTTCCTCTATATACACATGGACACCTTAAAATAATTTTCAATATTTTAAACTTTAAACATCCAATAGACAATTCACAAAACTACCCTAATCAATATACTTATCATGCACAAAATAAATAAATAATCTCATCCGGTATTGTCTAATATCAACAAATAAGATTTTCAATCGTTAATATTTTAACAAAGTCACAATACTCGTCTCTAACTGCCACAAACGAGACGTTTGCGAACACGGTGTGGCATTTTAAGATCCTTGAAAGGCGTATGCGACTATACTATGTGAAAATCGGCCTCTCCTATTGGTCGATCCATCTAGAAACGATCCACCTCCATTCGCGCCATATTCAAAATTAGAATCAAGGCATGTTGTAATATATGTATTGCATGCACTGGAATGTATTCGCGGAACACATTCTAGCTGCTGTATATCCACTATAATACGGCTTTTATTAAATATGTCCTGGTTTTTAATTAGGTAAAGCAAAATATATCGTAGAAACTGCTGACAAAGTACAGGCACGTATTACAACAAGTATAATTTGACTTTTCGCATGGCCCTCCGCTCGCTACGGCGGCTCAAGAAAAGGAAACTAACTAAATGCTAACCTAGACTAACCCAAGACATACCCAAAATCAAGAAAAAAACTGTTTGGAAACATAACCTTGAAAAAAAATAAAAGAAAAAGCAACGGAGTTGGAACCTGGGCCGCCAAAGTGAGACCTAACCATCTAGACCTCTCGACCACGAGGGTTTTTACCTACACCAGGGGGCGCTGGATTCAACGGTCGGGGATTACGCTAGATGGATCGACCAATAGGACAGGCTGATTCTCACATAGTCGCCTACGCCTGTGTTGGTATTGCTGTCTATTATCGATTTTCGGAAATATCACTCTATGCCATCTCAGCCACCAGACTGATTTCCCCTAGGTTTAGGCTTTAAATACATTTTGAAAGTAATTTGTCCCTCGCTCTGCAACATATTATCTCATTCATTTTTCTGGATACTATAGCACTATTATTGTCCACTAATTTTTAATGTATTTGTTTAACATATTATATTTTGAAATCTACTCAATTTAATTCTAATTGGCTTTATTATTTTCAGACCCACTGGCGATTACTATCTTTTCACAAACAACAACTCACCGTTCGCACAAGGATAAGTATCTTCAATAAGTGCTATATTAGTTACTATTTATCTTAAATAATATTGTTTTTCTTATTTGTCTTGATCCAATCAATAAATCGCCAAGAACATAAATCATTCAAAAATTGCTGAATAGGTGGTTAAAATAAGCTTCCGTAATTTTGTGAATAAATGCAATAAATATAATAAAGATACAAATACATATTTTATTTCTTGAAAATATCTACTTTTCCTTGAAGAAAGGAGTAGTTGCGGTAAGAATTTTCTGCGATTTCTCAACGGCACTTGACTCACTTGACTGCGTGAATTGTTAATACTTAAGAAAACTATGCATTAGAGTAACAATTAAGGTGGAATTTGAGAGGCTTGCTTCACGCGATTCAGAATGAAAACGTCCTCAAGTGGATACGAAATTACTAAAGGATTTGCTAAATTACTATTCAGTGTGATACATTTTCGATTTCGCCGAATATATCAACACAGCTAAAAATTTTATTTGCAATTAATAATACACTTTGGCTACTAATACTGTCTAATCCAAGATTAACTCCATATAAGTTCAAACAAAGTCAAACTTCTTTCCAAGTATAAGGAAGTGGTATGTTGCCAGGTCCTCGGGTTTCAGCGTCCTGCGAAGACCAGAATGCCCAATATCCTGGATTTCATGAAAGGTCTAATGATTCTTCTTGAGAATTGTTTGTTATTTCCATTCTACTTAAAATTTCAGTCGCAGATGTCTTATTCTTAATCGTCGACACGAGTCCTACCGCCTGACGAGTCCTGCGCGCGCATCATAAACACATTTCTGACAAATAGATGTCGTTGTGGTTCAGGAAAGTGCTTTCAGCGGGTCTCGTGGCGCAGTGGTTACATCCTGGGCTTATGATACGGCGGCCTGGGTTCGATTCCAGTGGCAAGACATGTTTTTTTTTATGTTATGTTTGCAAAAAGTTTTGTTTTCATTTTGAGCATGCCTTGGGTTAGTTTTGTTTGGTTGCGCCCCGGAGCTAGCGATTAAGTTTTGAGTTTAATAAAAAATTATCTTCTTAATTTGCGTTTGTTTTTCCTTATTCAACTCTGTGTCCTGTAATTCTTAAAATAAAATCTAGCCAGCCTAATCATAAATCATCGTCTATACACCTTTTCCAACATTGCTGTCATAAATAACCAGAAAAAAAGTTTTTTGAAGTAGAACCTTCTTTCGGCGCGTTGAAGGTGGCAAGTATTGAATGAACCCAGACAACTGTTCGTTAGAGAATTTCTAGGAAAAAAAATTATCTATATGCTGTCGTTAAAATAGACTTTTCATGAAAAATTTTAAAACATCGATTTCCTGGTCAAAAATTTAAGGTTTTTATTTTTTTCTGAAAAATATTTTTTTTATGGAAAAATCGATAACTTGTCAAGAATCTACGTAAAATCGTACCGGAAAGTACTTTATAAATGAACAGGGTGAGCTAGTTGAATTTAAACCTTTCTCTATGTTGAGTTTTGACACGGTACATCATCACATAATATTTTATTAATGGAAATTTGAATAATCTGAGGCAACGAAACTTTTGTACATTAAAGTTTAGGAATATGAGCAGAGCATATCAAAAATTCGCATAGTTCCGATTGAAAATGTCAATATGGTGATTTTTTTTTTTTTAATTTTAATTTGAAAATTCTAATTTAAGCATACGTGCCAGCCAACGCATAGCTATTTTCAAAAATTCAATCTCATATTCGTAAATTTCGTGACCTCTGCGATAAAAAAGTTCCGTAAGAATTTTCCGTACGAGATGCAGAGAACATGCAGAAAATTGTACAAAATTTTCAAGTTTTCCATACTTCGGCTAATTTACGGGTTTGAATAGATAGCTTTGCTTTTGATGCACTCTTTTGACATGACATTTAAGTTAAAATATATAGATTTATACATTTACTTGCAGCAATCTCTTTGATTTTACGACAAATATCCAAGTAAAATTTCACTTTCAGCATATCGGTGCGTGTAGTTCATGTTTTTGATTTACTTTGGGTAAGTAAAATAGATTTATTTATTTGAAATCTCATTTCAATTTGAAGCTGGGCCAGGATCGGAAAATTGGACATTTTTCAAACGAAAAGCAAAAGTTTCTGACGATGTTTGTAACCAGCTTTATTGGCTAATTGCTCATTCACTGCTCCATAATTATGCCTAATTCACTCAGCCGTTTGTAGTTTTGTTCGTTTTAAAGCGTGGGTTAATGTTTATGGCAGGTAGATCGAGCGCCACTAAATTTTTACTGCAAGAAATTTTGTACAAATTTTATCTGTCTGAAAATCTGTTAAAAAATTTATAAAAAATACCCTGTGAAAAAGCTTAAAAAAATAGAATGAGAATGAATTATAGCCTAAATACAGTTTCCCAAAATAAACACTAGGAATACAAACAACCAGTTTATAAAAAAAGAATACTACTTGGGTAGAACAATCTACTTTCTTAAAATTTAGAAGATTTTCTGAGTACTAATGGTTAATATTATAGTCAATAATCAAGTATCAATTATACGATTTGGGCCTATCAAAAAGTAGCAGTAGTTATGGTATTTTAGCAGGTCTCTGATCAATAACTTTCCATTACTAATTACTATATAAAAATCTCAATACTACTTAAGTAGAATAAAACACAAAAACAAATCTCCAAATCTACAGTATCTTTATGTCAAAAAATTGTTTATTTGGTTACATGTTTCGCTTTAAGAGCATCATCAGACCTATAATTAAAAATAAACCTCAATATCTAAAATTAAACAAAACAATGGAAAAACTTACCGGGTCACAACCAACACGAACACTTAATGACTATGCATATTTAAATAGTTTAAAAACTAAAAAATATATACTTAACAACCATACACACAAGGACATCTATCAATAAACGAGCCAACCAGACAAATACACTTTAAAATGAACGGAAAAAGGTAAAATAAATATACAGACACCTACGATACGTTAAAATGTTAGCTACCATGGACAAATAAAAAGTACCCAGAATTATGGAACATGTATTAGTCTTTTAGATTATTGAATATAAAATAATTACCAAATGGTTGCTGTTCATTAACACACACAACGTCTGGACTTTTTAAGGCTCTACTTATTTCTAGAGTTTCCAACAAATCTAACTTTTTCCCCTTCTCGCAATTATGGATGGATGGATGATTTCTTTGATTCAATACTACTTAACGAAAGGAGTCATCTTTAAAAGAATATTTTAATATTACCCAGTTACTATTGCTTAAATATATAACAATTCATATGTTAAATTAGGGAATAAATATTGACTAAACTATGCTGAGCTTATTCCCTTGGCAGCTCCAATATTGGAGACTTCTAAAATTTCTTCAAAATGCTAAACTAAAACGAATTTATTTACAAACAAACTTAACAACGGTTTAAGATTATAGATGAATTAAGAGTTTACACGATACCCAATTAATATGAAATGCATGTCTTCTCGAGGGAGGCTTAGTTCAAAGTTTCTCTAGCAAGCGACGTCACTATTTTATTAATAAAGTTTATGTGAGCGGAGTTGTCATTTATTTAGGTATTTGTTCTGATAATTATAAGGTAAGTCTTTTAAGTTTATCATAAACTGCTAAGGCACTTTCACTACTTTTTAAAACTCCCCACAAACTATCCCTTTACTGGCAATTCTGATACTTCACAAATTCGACCCTCTCTTATACTTTTAGTAGCCCCTAAATGCCGTATACCTGTGCATACGTTCATCCAGGTTAGGTAAGGACCTGACAACCCTATACCTGTGCATAGGTGTTCTCAGATATGGGGGATGTGGGATAGAACAACTAGAAGTGGACGTACCTGTGTACTGCCCAGCAACTAAATTGAGCGGATTGAGAGACCCGAAAGCCTGATTAACTTGGCGTTTGCCTGCGTATTTATATGATACAAAATGCTGATGGTTGCATCATTAAGGATAAAAGTCGCTCCCTTCGATCGCTCAAGTTGTTTTTAATTAACAGTGAATGTTTATATAACATTTTTCAAGTTCAAGTTCAAACTTACGACAGGGTGACATTTAATTAATGATTTTAATTAGTTCACAATATTAACGAGAATAAAAGCGATAAAAGGTTGGCAGAGTTTTAGAAGAGTGCACTTTACAAAAAATATCACTAAGTAACATTAGAGAACTGAAACTCATTATCTCTTGAAGTAATATTTCAGAATATACTTCTGGGTAATTGTCTTCCGAGTTCCCACTAGGAAAATTTAAGGTAATACCAAGATAGAGCAAGAACTATCTTATAGATACAGGTAGGGCTAATACTTAATAATATAAACAGGTCCTACCAGGACTCGCCGATACCTTCAGCCTTCCGTATGTGAAAAGCTAGTGGGCTGTACTCTAGTGTAGATGGAGGAGCTAGGTGGGAAGATCACTTTCCCCACAAAGCTCTCGGCCTGGTCCACTTTGGATGCGTATCGTCGGATGGCGCTTGCTGTCAAACGGGTCGGAGTACTGAAATCCACTCGTAATAGTAATGTACACAGAGAAAATCGCGATATAATATTCAGACATAATTACAACGTTACATGTTATGGAGGATTTCGAGATGAAGAATATATTAAATATTTAGGTCAGTAAGTGTTCCTAGCTGAGAATATGTTTGGCAGTCGAGTATTGAATGTGATGTTATACTAATTTTTGCACGATCAAATACTTCGAATGGTTAATAAATTCCTCGATAAATTCATAAAAATAATAAAAAATGGATACAATAAACTGTAAATGTAAAATATACCTTATAGCTGGTGGGTAGCGTTCCTAGGATACAAATTTTTTATTGATGTCATTAGTTTGAAAACGAGTCACGTTTTCTAGTTTAATTTGGATTAATTCGCGAAAAATTAAGCAATAATCTAATATTCTTGAAGAGAACTGTTGATATTTCAAGATATTCGACTTTAACTGCTTTCCTAAAAGGAGCAGGAGCGTATTATAGGAGGGAAGAGTTGTATAATATGAAAAAACATGACATCCAGGATCAAAGTGCGATTATTATTATAAATTAAACTCTTGTATCACGCACATTTATGGTTAAAAGTCAAGAAAACGAGCCGATCAACTATTTCCAGTTTTAAAAAAGGTACCAAGCACTATGATCAGAAAATGTGTCGCACCTCACTTATTCCAAACCAAGTTGTGGGCAAAAATTCATTAGAAACTTGGCCCAGTAAAATTGTAAAATGCCGAAATTTGCCACATACATCATCATTTACCGGGCATGCCTTTCGAAGAAGCCCTGCGACTGTTCTTGGCAAATCCAGGAGTTAGTATTTTAGGTCTCAGAAGGCATGGTAGATGGCGTTCGTCCTCGGTAGCTAAAGGGGCGTTAAAGATCCTTTACAGGCGGAGCCGACTATATCAAACTCGGCCTCTCCTATTGGTCGATCTATCTCGTATTACAATATGTCTTCGTGATGCGATCAATTTGTCGTAAGAGCTCTCGTGGTGTAGAGGTTTAAACAGTTGGGTCCCACCTGGAAGTCACGGGTTCGAACCCCGTTGTTTTTTTTTTTATTATGGTTTTAAAGATTATGTTTCTAAACAGTTTTCTTCTTGATTTTGGATATGTCTTGGGTTAGATTGGGTTAGCACCTGGTTAGGTTCCTTTTCTTTAGCCCCCGTAGCGAGCGGAGGGCCATGCGGATCGACCAATAGGAGAGGCCGATTTTGATATAGTCGGCTACGCCTGTAAAGGATCTTAAAAGGCGCTAAAGGGTATATGGAAAACCCAGTGGAGAATATTTTTTTCAAAAGAGATCTCATGAAAATTTTTTAGCGCTAGGAAATCTGTGATTGTATCTGGAGAGAATCATAATATATTGAACAAAAAGTCTCTCGGCTCAATTACTTTTAATAATTGTTGCTGCATGCTCTCTCGATTGAGGTATATTTTTTAAATTGTTTATAGGTTTTTAGTAACTGTTTTAAAGTTTTTCTTAAGAGCTTGTCTTGTGTATCATTTAAGGTTGATTTGATAGTAACGGATTGTACTTAGAAAATTATCTTTCTCAGAACATTGACAAACTTACCATAGATTCCACTTTTACTACTGCGGATATGAAATCCCCCAACTTCGCGATCATGTGATCGAGCCAAGCTCAAGTTAGAGTGAGGAGAAAAGGATAGATTAGAACCTGAAAGCGCCCATGTAGACAGCTCAGGAGCTGCATTTAGGTGATGCACAAAAGTCTGCCGAACTAACGGAACATAAAATGTGCTGATCGTTGCATGTTCATAATCGCTAGGACAGGGTGATATTTATTTAGTAGCTTATGGATATTAGTAGTTCGCAATATTAATTTTTATGCAAATTAATTTTCTTAAATATATCTTTATTTTATTCTTTTACAATCCGAGGGCGGTAAGTAATTATTTACAGATCGCATACGAGGTCACGGGTGCTTTATTTAGGGTTGGGCGGTTATTAAAAATTAACGGTTATTTTTTAACCGGTTATTTTTAAAGTCCAGTTAACCTAGGTCGGGTTAACTGACTGGAAAATAACCGGTTTACCGGTTTTATATATTACTGCCACCGTCTACAGAGACTAATGCGTACAGGTACCAAGCTAGGTTTCGAAAAATCTGGAAGCAGCAGCATTTTTAATAAAAAAAAAATTAAATTGTACAATGTATATCAATTTTACCTCCGTCAGTCTCAATGTATAATATGAAAAAATAATAATACAGATATTTGGATATTTTTTATTGTCTAAATAAATACACGCACTACCTGCAGCTAAAAATAATTTTAAAAAATTAAATTTTCTTATAAAAGAACACAAATAAAACACAAAAAGACAACCAGAACTTAGGTAGTCTGCTGCGCCCGACAAAACATTACGTTTTTGATGAGCCTTTTAAGATCCTTTACACAAGTAGAGCACTCTTAAAAGTCAGCCTCTCCTATTGGTCGATCCGCATGGCCCGCCGCCCGCTCGCTTCGCTCGCTACGGGGGCTCGAAAACAGGCCACTAACCAGGTGCTATTTCAAACTAACCCAAGACATATCAAAAAACATGATCTTTAAAAAATGTTTTAAAAGCAACGTGGTTTGAACCCGGGCCGTTCAGGTGAGACCCAACCATCTAAACCTCTCGACGACGAGAGCTCTTGCGACAAACTGATTGCATCACGAAGACATTTTGTAATACGAGATGGATCGACCAATACGAGAGGTCGATTTTTACATAGTGCTCTACTTGTTAAAGGATCAATGATGCGCATGGCGTCATCAATTATGCAGATACATATTTATTTTTTTCAATTTCCAATGACCTGCTTCTTGCGGTGTTTCAACAGTCAACATATATTATAATTTGTTATTTATTTTGTTGTGAGCTGAGCAGTGATATTAAAATGGCAATAACCGATGTTCGGTTATTGAAAAAAAACTGTTTTCGGTTAACTGGGACTGGTGAATAACCTGATATTAACCTGTTAATTGATAGGAAAAATTACCGATTATCAAATAACTGTTTTTTTTTTTTGCCGAACCCTATTTATTACCACGTGACAGTCAACATCCCATTGTGCACAGAGCGATTTGACACTTCGTCAAGGCCAAAACTGATAAAGTTAATATTGATTTCATACCTATCACGTATACGTTCGAACAAGATGGTTGTAGCCAAAAGACAAATTGTTCAAATTAATTTTTTTTTCTGGATTGTTTAAAGTACAGCCTTTACTTTTGGTCATTTTGGATAGTTTGGGTTAGTATCAAAATAAATACGTATCGGTATCACAAACGCATATGTATGCATGTGTGTCTAGGCTTAGACGTAATGGAGTCTACTTCACATCTTTCTAACAGGACATATCTTCTCAGATCCCAAGACTGCTGCCATTGGGTCTGGTGATTTCTTACTAGATAACAGCATTATAAATAAAAGAGCACAACTAAATTTTTTGGATTGGCGGCATATCAAAAACTTAACCTGAATTTTTTTTTAAATCAGACAAATATGATATGCTGTTAATGCCCGAATGAATCGTTTGTCGATTTTAATCCTAGTCCTCCAATCTCAGCTATGAACCGTCATCGTCATCAGATTAACTAATAAGGAAAGGAAATTCGGTAATGTTGGCATCACAAGATGTTTTGTCAATTGAAGAATTATTAAACCTCAAAATTGTCAGTTTTGATTTTTGTTTGTTTGGGTAGTTGAACTTGAAAATGACTGAAAACACAAAAAGAATTCCTAATTTTTCCCCGGGAGAAACGCAGTCTCATGAGGATACTCTTAAAACACGCTAATATCATCGAAGACAAAAAAACAAACAAAGTTTCCAATGATGATAAATCTCAAGCTTGGAAGCGAGTTATGGAAGAATAGTTATGGAAGAATTCAACAGCACTGCACCTATACTCTGCGATTGTAGTCTGATGCCCCGCACAAGAGTACAGAAGCATTATGGCCAGGAACTGATTCATCGGGGTTAGCTATTATTTTTAAAATAAATAAGATGATAGATGGGAGCCCAGCTAGTAGCTGTTATACCACTACACCCCATATCACCGAAAAAGTACTTATGTAGCCAAGGATCATTCTACTTAAATTAAGTTGGGTTGGGTGAAGGTGCATGAGGTGGGATAATCTAGTACCTAGCTAGCCAACTTGACACAAAGCGAGTCAATTTATTTAAAAGAGACACTCTCAGGGGATTCTTTTCTATTCACTTTGTAGGATAGAATAGACACTTCCTTCTATTTATTAACTTACAAATCATTTTGGAATTCAATTTCTTCTTTTATGTTTTCCAGAAAACTGAGAAGTGTAGGTTTTTGTCGAAATCTTCGAAAAAATAAGTAATTGTCCATAGTGTCGAAATAATCACTCCTTTCGTAGACTCTGCGAGCAAAACCAAAGTTGATGATATCAAGGATATCTAGGTCATCATCAATGAACATTTCATCCTCTAACTCCATTTTATCCCGAAATAATGAAAAATAGTTCAAGAAAAACTTCAACACAAAAAGTCGGGGACAAAAATGACTTTGAAGGTTACACGCTAATCCACACTTAGTTGACTGATTAGATAATCTGAAGCTTAAACCAGTTTTTTCTTGCGATGCATAGTAAACAATAATCTAATCCAGGTTTGCCTTACTAATCCGCGAAATTAGCTTACGGTGCATATCAGTGTTAAACACACAATGCCCAAAAAATAAAACTGAAATTTGTGTAAATATCAGCTAAATAGTTGCGATGGTACAAAATGGGGAATCAGTATTTACAATATGTCACTTACATCTAAAGGGCAAATGCTATTTCATAATGTTTTAGGCTCCCTCATATTTTTATTGCAAAATAAATAGCAAGCCAAATAACAAATCAATATAACGTAATTCCGCATAAAAAATATTTTCCGACAAAAACACTGCAGGGGTCAACAATGCGTTAATTTGGCACTTGAAAAATGAGATATCAAAATACACAAACAACAAAATTTTTATCTTTTGACGATATAGTAGCGACAATTTGTTCAGCTTTATTCCATATTTCCACGAAAATTTCGTTAACGTTTCATCCGTTGTTTTTACAAAAACACTGATAATACTTTGACAGATACAAATTTTATCATTGTGTAATTCCTTTATATAAACAATGATTTTATCATGAAATATTTTTGCAATTAGTTTTTTTACCTGCAAGTTCTCAACTGATGTCAATACAATATAATCTAAATATATCGCTTAGTCAAATTCTTTATCATGCAGCTCGTAAATGCTTTTCAAAACTATCCCAAAATTTCCTTATCCAACCTAAGTGTCAATGTACGAGTGCGAATGCATGTGAAAAGGTAAGGGTACGTAATCTCCTAGCTCCAGTGGTCGCCAACCTGTCGATTTCGAGCTCACAAAAGCAGTTCTGGTAGCCCCCAGCATACTTTAAATTTTTAAAACGCAAAAGGTGTAAAAATCATAGAAGCTGCCATAAATTTCGCAAATTCTCATAATAAACATAAGCAGAGGCAACACTGCAGTAAGTAATCTACTTCCAACGTCACCATCAGCTAGCACCTACCAGCGTTCTAGTGTTCGAGAATGATCTGGATTGCTTTGAATGGGCATTTTTCGAAACTGCAGATTCATTATTTGCCAACTTTAGAAATAAAGACGAGATAGTTTCAGTTAAAAAATATATCCTTTGTGCTAAAATAGTGATGAGATAAATGGAAGTAAGAAACAATATTTTTTTACAGTAAAGAGCTGACTTAGATAACTGTGTTTATTTTCACTGCAACTTTATGAATCAACACATGTGCTTGACACCTCCTAGATGGACGTGTTCGTCAAGATGGTTTTTGGTTACGATAAAAGAAGATCTTTTGAAGTTTATTCCAATGAAAGGATATGGTACTTGGCAGCTTTCTTGTGTGAATAGTTTTCAAATCTACAAGTGTAATTTTAGAGTTTCCAAATACTGTTTGTCTGGTGCTTTTCATTGCTGGACAATGGCATCAAACATGCTCCATTGTTTCTTCGACCTCCATGCACAAACGGTACTCCGTTTCTTTGGAAAGCCCTATCTCGTTCATGCGGCTTCTTAGTCGACAATGGCCAGTACATGCTAACTACAGCCTGTACCTGCTGTCGACCAAGTTGAAGAAGTTGTTTAGTTCTCACTCCTGATGGCAGATTCACTGCCATCTTTGAATGAGTTAGGCTCAGTAGCAATTTGCATTTGTCTACAAATTGCTGTTGTATCCACCTAGAGAGGGATATCAAAATCCTCGAAGAGGATATAATTAACTACATGCCAGTAATAGTCGAGCTTGAAAGAGGAAGCACAAACAAAATACATTCATAATGCCACAAATGCCAACAGTTTGGGCATACCTAGGGGCAACCCTAGATAATAGGCTCTCTTTCAAGAAACAAATTGAAGCAAAAGTGAGAGAGGGCATTGCCGCCAAGCAAGCCTTTTTTCCACTTATTAACAGGAAAAGTAAAATGTCACTAAAGAATAAATTGCTGCTTTACAATCAAGTAATAAAGCCCAAATTACTTTATGGAGCCATAGTTTACACACACACACACACATGCAAATCAAACAAAAAGAAACTTCAAATAATCCAAAAGAAAACACTCAGACAAATTGTGCACGCACCTTGGTACGTTCGCAACACAGACATACACGACGATCTCAAAATAGACACAATCAAAAGTTACTTGGCAGGTAAACACACAAGATTCTTGGAACAAGTACACAATCACACAAACCCAATCACACAAAGCCAATCATAAACACACTATTCAGCAGGATCACACATCCAAACAGAACGGTACACAAAAGTTTACTACATTTACCAGAACACTTAATCACACCCCACTTACTTTATAAAAAATCAAAAACCCAAAAATAAAATAATATCAATATCATTCTTATTTTCAAAATTTTCAAAAATCTCAAAATTTTCAAAATTTTCAAAAATTTTTTCAAAAGGTTTGTTTCTTTTAATAAATTCAAATCTACGAATTTTCAATAATGTTTTCAAAATTAAAATTTTCAAAAATTTTAACCAAAATTTTCTCAAATTTTTTAAAAATTAAAATTCAAGAACATTTTACAAGAATGATCTCAATAACAGCTGCCTTGTAAGATATTCTCAGTACTGGTCCTGGTCCTATGAAGGCCGTTGTGGTCACCTGCTTCGCAAGAGCATCAGCTCTTTCGTTGCCTTCATACCCTGTATGTCGACGTATCCAGATCAGTGTGAGTTTATTTTATCATCCTGGTTTGGAGAGTAGTTCTTGGCAGTTCCATACTGCCAGGGATAAACAACGGCTAGTTTTAAGAGCTTTTAAAGCCGCTTGACTCTCCGAGAATATTTTGATTGACTTGCCTTTCCAGTTTCTATCGATGAACACTGTGCAGTCATATCAATGGCTTTAACTTCAGCCTGAAAAATGGTTGCATGTTAACCTAGGGAACATCTAAGCTCAACCTTATCATTTTTATTCCATGCAGCGGCTCCTGTATCATCATTGGTCTTGGAGCCATCAGTGAACCAACTATTATCTGTTTTTCTCCGATATTCCGAGTCCATTGCCCATTTGTTCCTTTCTGGTACAATGACGTCATAGGCATGGTAATAGTTAGTTTTGATATGCATAACATCTGATGGTAGTCCCAACACACTGTCCCGCTCATTAGCGTTTTTCAGCTTGTTATGCACCATGACGATCGCCTGCGGATTGTTGATCACCGCCTGTGTCAATCTATACGTAGCCCATTTGGCCTCCATCTCGAGTACTATTTGGAGAGGTGGCAGATTTAGAAGACACTCACTCAAGTGCATCCGTGGAGGTAGTGCCGAAGGCGGCATCACTAATTGTCAGCCACGCTTGTCTTTGTAAGGTGGATAGTTTAATCCGCGCGGAGCTCTGTAAGCTGTTTGAGTACCAACCTACTGCTCCCTATGTTATCACTGGTCTTATGATCGCAATATATAGCCAGTGCATTTGTTTGGGATGTATGCCCCATGTTTTGCCACAAATATGCGTCTGCAGGTCCATAGTGACAGTTTCACTTTAGCGGCAATTTCATCCAGATGCGCATTTCAGTGTTTTATCTAGGGCAATTCCCAAATACTTCACTGTATTCGCAAATGGGATAGTTTCTCATTTGAGTCAAAGTGGTCTTAGGTTTTTCAGCCTTTCCTTCCTTGTGAACGGTACTATAACTGTTTGTTAACAGATAGTTTATCCCTTTCACACCAGTCATAGACCACGTTTGGCACCTCTTGAAGTTCCTCTGAGGTAGTTATTTGCGAGTTGCTTCTCATAAGTATTACTAGATCATCCGCATATGCCTGCACCTCCACATCCCACAGCGAGAGGAGCGCTAGCAGACCATCCATCAGAAGATACCACAGAAGGGGCGACGAAATCCCACCCTGCGGACATCCCCTAACAGCCCTAAATCTGTAGCCCTCTCCCTGTAGGGTTGTTGTAGCTATTCTGCAATTTAACATTGTTCCGATCCGGTTCCTTATCTATGATTCAACTCCTCTTTCAGCTAGTGATGTGTATAAGGAGTTTGGTAATGCATTACCGCGGTTATACTCTAGCATGTGTTATGTTACAACAACTCTGAGCGCGCCTTAATGTTGAATAATATCGACCAACACATGACCTTGTTCACGTTCCCTCATCATTTCCAAACGGCCACTAATAAATGAATTAAAAATCAAACCACAAACTGACATTTCAACCAGCCCCACCACCAATAAAACAATGTAGATGTATCAAAACAAAGAAGCCAATCCACTCCAGCGCTGGATACCGCTTCAAAATGCTGACGATGGAAATTGTTTTGCAGATTATACCCGAGATGAATCTAATCCGTAAAACGTAATTCCCTACGTCTTACGGCTAACGACTACGTGTTAAGGCTAGTGCTTTAATCTACTATAAATAAACCCATTACTGTGATCACACGTTTAAATTTCTTACGTCTTATCGTTACGGCCTACGGCAACTCTGAATCCAGCTTTTTTTGTCTGAAATCTCATTTAGTGCAATTTGAAGCATGGAAAATGGGTCAGAATCAGCGAATATGGACATTTTTAAAGCAAAACCAACGCTTTCTTTCAATTTTATAGGAGATTTCGAGGTAAAATTTTATTTTAAACTTCGAAGTCTATAGCACTTGCTGTAAGTACATTCTAAATAATTGTTCATATACATACTAACCTTAAATATAAAAAAGCCTTAGTTTCTGCTATAAATCTTAATTATAATGACTTGAAGAATATAAGAATAATCTCGTTAAAACCCAATTTATATTTAAATTCATCTAAATGTCGCGGTATGCTCCCCTGAAATAAGCTCAATCTTAATCCAGGAGATAATTTTGGTAATGATTTCGAACTGATTTAGACAGTTCACATTTAAAACCACAGAGATGCCTAATCTTTCATCATAAGTTAAAATTTATAAGCGGGAGACGCTTAGTTTGTGCTGTATTAAAACTTTTGTATTCTAGTGAACACTTTATTAACACAAAACTTTTAGAAAATGTTATAAGATGCTTTTGTGTTTCCTATACATAATTATTAAGGAATAGAACTTGGAACGGCATCCAATTGAAAAGTTTCACACAATACATGTTACTCTTGGGAAGTATTAACATATTTCATAGATGCCTCAACTTGAGTGGCTTAATATAGAGAAGCGTCATTTCTTACTGTTCATCCATAGCTAATATAGAATAAACTTAAAATTGAGTACTTAAAAAGGGATTCAGTGTGTAAAAATATTTAAAATAAATAAAAAAGTAATTTCATTACATGTAGCTTTGAATATATTTAAACGGATGGTGGGCATTTATTAATAAGAATCATGTGTTTAAAAACCATTTGAACATGTGTTTCAAATCTAGCGATTTAATTCGTATTTTATTAATTCCACGCCACTGTGTATCGCATTCCAAGTATGCCGCTTAAAAACTCTCGGCGACACCCTGAGCGCCGGCTCCTGTCACAATATTTATCCACTGCATCATTTTAAAAAAGCAGAACGGCTTCGAACAATACAATCCACCTATTTCGAAACACAAGTCAGGGTCAGCTGCAAGCAGGACAGATTGGGCCAATTACAGTAGTTCCTACAGCGACTACTGAAAACAGTCAATTTAGCGTCCCTAAAATTCCGATCTATAATAATCGAATTTTATAAAAACTAGTCAGCAGATTTCGACCAGGTTTGTGTTAAAATTCATAGTTTTTATTTAGACAACCTGTGATTAGGTTTTTGTATAACTTCTCTATATTTATAATAATTGCCCTCTACGGAATGAATATTTAACTTCACGCGCCAAGAGAGAAAGGATGCGTTCTCACCTTCTTGAAAATACTTGTTCCCCGACTTTCACCCACTTGTCTCAAAAATGCGGGCTCCCCGTGGCACTCGGCCATGAAAATTGTTCCCTGATTCCCTCACAAGTAAGTTGCTTTAGTAAGCGTTCCCTGTGGCACTCGGCCATATAAGTAAACTCACTATATCGCAGTTCCTCTCTCAATAGCCGAAAAGTAAACGAAGTTTATGGCACTCGGTCAATATTCTCTCTGATTTATTATAATAATAAAGTTTCCCATAGTTGCTATGACCATTTCTCGGAGTATAGCCTACGTATACGTCTCCAGCATAGCGTGTTTTATAATCCATTTTGTTGCGTGATTTGAAGCCGCATTTCTACAAAAGCATCCCTGTCATGCTCTCTTCTTAAACTGAGGTTTTGTCTTACACACTCATACAGTGTGATATTTTCCAGTGCAAATTACTCTGCAAGGTAAAATAAACTCTCGACGCCATTGCGCTACCAACAGAAGTTATTTATGCATATTACTGCATATTTCCTATTCACTCCAACTTGAGTCATTCTTTTTTTGCAAGAAGTTCAAGTATGTAACGGAATATAAGATATCAAATATCAGTCTATTCCGCTCCACTTAATTATATCTATTTATCAATGGTTTTCAATGTTCGGTATATTAATCGGCAGTGACACCTATCTGTGAATGGATATATTTCGCACAATTAACTATTTAAGGAGAAGAGGTACGTACATTTATATCCCTAATTTTCGGATTAGGGTCATTGTAGTTTTCTTTATTGAGTGAGTACCATCGTTCGGAAATGGCCTTATCTCGTATCGTTGGTACTTGAAGGACGTGGTACGTTATTCAATACCTGTAATTTAAGCATTTAATCTATAATAGATTGCTATACTTAGCCTGTGCTGTTAATTTCCTTAGTTTGTCGCCGAGTTTCCTATAGCGGTTGTCACATGATTTAAATTGCCCAATGAGAGCATTGAAAATCAGAATAGGTAGAACCTACAACATTTTAAAAGGAAGGTCGTTTCACCTTTGTGAGAACGTTTGACTCGGTAAGTGCTATTAATTTTCTGATCTGAAAATATTTTATTCATCCTGCATATTAGTATTATTATTATTATTATTATTATTATTATTATTATTATTATTATTATTATTATTATTATTATTATTATTATTAAATTATTGGTGTCACAAAGCCACCTTTATACAAGTCAATTAAAATTAGTAAATAGAAGCATAAACTTAAGTACTTAGGTATTAAGACTTATACAATTAAAATCAAATAGGAAACAAAATGTAAAAATATATAACATATTAGCCTAAAATTTAATACTTAAAAACACCTAACTCCTGACCAAACTTAGACAATAACATCAAAATTGAAGCTCGATTGAAAGTATTCCTCGAACGAATAAAATGTATTGAAGAGTAAAAAATGTTTTACTTTTGTTTTAAAAGCATTAGGAGACAATTCCTTAACAGAGATAGGCAGGGCATTACAGAACTTAATCCCAAAATAAAAAACGCCATTACGAGTACGGTTTAGTCTCCGATATGGTGCCATCAAGGAGTTGCCACTTCTGGTGTAATGGGTGTGTGTGCTAGCGTGGGTCGTAAAGTCGGACTGGTTCCCCTTTACAAATAATAGACACAGAAGTATAAATGCGCAGGGTAGAGTGAGAACATTACCCTTGAAGTGGATCTTACAACAATCTCTGTAACCCACCTGAGCAATCACTCTCAGACATCGACGCTGCAACGCAAATATCCTGGGCATGTGCGCTGAGTGACCCCAATTTAGAAGCGTATACGTCATTAAAGAGTGCAAATACCCAAAGTAAGCTGTCCTGAGAATGCGTGCAGAGACAGCCTCAGACAAACTGCGAATGAGAAAAATACATCTCGATAATCTTGTCGACAATTTATCAATATGACAATGCCATGTCAAACCTCTATCCAACGTTACACCCAGGAAGTTCACAGACACACTCAAGGACCGTTGCTGAATATCAGCATCTCGGAGGGAGAACGTTAAACTTTCATTTTTTGACTCATTCAAGCACAATCCGTTCGAAATAGCCCAGTCTCTAAACTGAGTACAAGACTGTTGAGCCCTGAGAGGGACATTTGCGTAACTATTATCAGCAATCAAGGATGCAGTGTCATCAGCATACAAATAAAAAGTGCAATCTGGGTGGCAATTGAGCAGGTTATTAGCATACACAAGAAACAGGATTGGCCCAAGAACGGATTCCTGAGGAACCCCATGCTTGAGCAGCAAAGTCTGAGGCCTACAACCCTCAAAGCAAACATACTGACTTCTGTCACTTAAATAGGACATCAGAAGTGAGAGGATGCTTGGAGAAAATCTATAGTAGTTGAGCTTCTGAAGGAAAATACTATGCTCAACGCAACCAAATGCCCTTGATAGATCATAAAATGTAGCATGAGAGTGTAAACCATTTTCAAATCCCTCAAGCACAACCTGACATAACTTCCCAACCGCACTGATGGTGGAGTGATCCTTTCTGTTGGTTCACATAGAATAGAGAGTTCAATTCGAAATAGTCCTGCATTTGGGCCTTAAGTAAAGTCTTAAAGATCTTACCGACAATTGGAACAAGAGAGATGGGACGATAGTTTTCAACATCCTCTTTTGAACCTTTCTTGTGAATAGGTAGGACCTTGGCAGTTTTAAGACATGATGAATAGATGCCCTCGGAGATGGCCATGTTGAGCAGTTTGGTCAGGGGAACAACAATCAAGTTTTTGACTGTCTTTATAAGTCTCATATTTAAATCATATGGATCTTTGCTAGCACTATTCATGCCATCGATGACCTGACGCACCAGGTTGTATGTATTTTTCAATAATCTTTTAATTTTTCAAATATATAAGTAATAATTGTTTCCAATTCACTTAATTATATTTGGCTAAAGCGACAATTTAGCATTTTTATATTACACTTTCGAGTGGTTGACGATTTCAAAAATCTAAATTTTTTTGGGGTGACCTTTGATTTTTTGGTGAATAATTGCGTATCTTATTGGTCAAATTCGTGTATTTTGATAATGGTTTAATCCAAATTTATAGAGAACGAAATTATTTCATTGTTTAACGGTCACACATATTATTTTACGTATTTTCATTTAGATTGGACAATATTATTGGGGAGATTCTCAGAGCGGATTTTCTCTTTTCCTGTAAAAGTGGTTAATTGAATTTATAGTGGAATTTCTCTGGATTTTCCCTCATAGTATTGTTGGTTATAGTATTTTTTTCTTTTCAGGCTTATTTCATTAATATTTCAGTTTGTTTGTAACATCAAGCGAAGCATATAATTATTAACACTTGCCGTGTCACGTTTTAGCAATGATGTACCTACATTAATTTACATATATGAGAGGTTTAATTACACGTGTGTAGGTAAATTTTCCTGGTTTATCTCTTTTTATCTTTTATCTAAGTTCCTATCTCAAGGCAAGGTAGTGATTATCTTATTTTTATCTTTAATTAATTGAGACGTAATTTACGTCCAATTATCGTTTAGGTGCCAAGGGCCATATATATAGTTTAAGTAATAGAAATTTCTTATTTGTTGTCATAACACTCTATTTAAAGAGAGGTTGTACCTCGAATTTTCTAGTTGTTCAATTATCGTTTAGGTGCCAAGGGCCATATTAAAGAAAAGTAATAGTAATTACTTATTTTGAGTTATAATAAGACTCATTTATAGAGAGGTTGTACCTCGATTTTCATGTTTCTCATAAAAATCAAATTATCTTTTGTTTAAATAAGCCTTTGAGCCACTGTTTTAAAACAAGTTGAATAATTTTCTTTTGAATTTCATGTCTCAAAGTAAAGAGGAATATCTTGAGTAGCAGTAGCTATTGATAATTTTTGCTTAATTATAATTGTTTATAATTTTCATAATTTAAGTTTTCGATTATACCTGTTGTAACCAGTAAATGTTCAAATTGTTGATCACTTCCTCCAATCGTAATTGTCCAACTGAAATCCAAAGGATATTTCCCTGTATAATTTTTACTAGCGATTTACACTGGTCTAAAGACTCATTATTATTTTTTCATGTGAACACTGCTGGAAAATTGCCATTGTCCACGTCATTATGCCGGACCGGTTGAGGGAGGCGATACTGAAACAACCTTATAAGTCCTAAGACGTCCTTGAGATAATTAACTCGGGAATAGGCAGAAGCTGGTTCCAGTAGAGGTCCCAATATGGTTGCATGGTTATTGGACAGTTGGACAAGATAGGTATGAGTCAGTGAAAAAAAATCTAAATTTTTTAATCTTTTATACTAGATTTAATTTAATTTTCATCACAAAACAAACTTATTTTTGAACTGTATTTCAAGTAATATTTGTAAACTATATTTTCAGTAATCGATTGCATTTAATTGTATTTGTAATATGATTTTAATTATATTGATAACTCCAGTACACATGGTACCATAAGTTGTAATTTAATCATATAGTTAATGTATTATGGCTTGTTTTTAAATTTATTTCTTTGATTTGCCGCAAGATAGAGATCTGTGGGACATCACGAATTATAAGATTTATAAGAGTAAATTGATATTTCTGTCTTTTTTGTTACTTGTATTTAAACATTCGTGACCAGTTCGTGTTGTCTCTAGGAACTCTGGCGCCCTTTTCCAATTTAACCGACAGAGGAAGCAATCCAATCCACGCCCTAATTTCGCGCTTAATTTAATTGGATTAAATTAAATAAATTAACTTCAAATTAACTATCCTTACAAATTGGTGACTGAGCTAATAAATCATTATTAAGTGGCACACTATTAGTTACAAAGTGGCGGCCAATATTCAACAGTATAAGTTGCAAGTACATTGTATATACAAGCTAAGGAGAGACGTAGTAAGTGTTTTAGTGACTTTCCCTGTGTTTGAATTTAACTGCTCAACGGTTGAACGTTGCTCGTCAATTGGTGAATAAATTGTATATAATTAGTAGCTTATAGTGAACATTAAGGTAATATTTATCTTTTTATTATTACTTTTATATTACTGTATTTCATCTCAGCGTTATCTCAGTTAATCAAGCTCACACTGAGTGATTCCGTAGAAACTTTAACAAATATTCAACTGTGTTTAGCTGCAAAGTTGTATTTATAACCGTATACTTTGTTAGGAATATAATTGTTTACGCATTTCTTTAGTTGTTATAAGTATTTTTATGTTATCTAATTGATCTATGTCATTTCTAAACCTTTACTAGTACTACTTTGGAATATATTGATAGCAAAGCAAGTGTTTAAATAATGGATATCTGAAAAAATAGAAGCTCTTACTGATAGTGACAAACAAAGCCGTTTCTATACCCTATAGCTTGTTGCAGGTACTTCAGTTCTCTAGAAGCAGCTGTTTTATTCGAAAACAGATTAGTTTTTATCTGTATCATACTACTAACGAATTCGATTTAAAAAAAAATCAATATAATCCAATACAAACAAGTATTTATTTCAGATTACACTTCTAAAACAATGGCGTTTGCTTAACTCATATTTATTAGAGATTATTTAAACTAAGATTTTCATTTTTCTCAATCAGATAAATCTTCGCTAATTATGGGATCAAATTTTCGCTCCTTGTTTGCGAAACAAAAATTGTTTTAAGTGGAATAAAAGTTTTAAGAGGATTTAAAATTAATCTTATCAAAAGCTGCTGTTTACGAGAGAACACAGAAACTGTTATAAATACTACGACCAACAAACAAATATTTAGTTGATTCTATAATCTGCTTTTCAAAAGATTCTAAATGAAATTTATTGTGATTTTGACAGCAGTTCTGGGAGTTGGTTTATCTAAATCAGGTATTTTTTGTATATTCATATTCCTAGAGCATCCATGATTCTTGGCTTGATCACCCTTAGATAACCACATACGACTTCATTATATGAAATAGTTTGTTTATTGGAGGTATATGCTGTTTGCATATAAATAAAACCATATTAGAAATATAAACTTTCAAAAATATACCCTATGAATTATTGTTCTAGCATATACATTACCATTACTGAAGTCCTGAATGCAGTGTTCTCAAAATTTAGAATTATGGCATCACACATTTAGCAAATATTAAAATATATTACAAAAAATTAATCCTTGACGTCAGCATATTAAGACATTTGTTTTGTTAAAATTTATGTTTTTTTTTATAATTAAGACTTAGGCAAATATGCAATTAGGCAAATCACAAGTTGTTCATATTATTGAAACATTTGAGAAAATGCACATAGTTTCGTTTTCAAACACATTTTCTCGGGTAGCAATATTTAATGTCGCCGAGATACATGCCGCTTCTAAATTGTACATTAATTAAATTTTAGGATTTTATATTAAAATGACCGGTGAATAATAATGAAGTCGAGAAATACCCAAAATTGTAAATGGTGAGGGTAAAAAGGTTAGCAGAATTTTTTGAATTGTTTTTAATAACTTGAATGTGAAACAAAGCGTATTTAAATTTCTATTTTACTTTCAACTAAGACGAGTTTTGCTTTGGTGATGTTTTATACTGAAATAAGAAATTTATATGGATGCCGACAAGGTATACCGCTCAGTTTGCAGCCAAATTGTAAGTTAAAGTTAAGGTACATTTCGTATTTAAGTTTGTTCATATAAAAATACATACCTAAAAATAAAAGAGAACTATTTGAATAAATTTGTGCACATTTAGTACATTGCACATCATTAAATTGATTGTACTTAAAAATAAATATAGAAGGTGGGCGAGCGATTTGTAAATGTACATTAATCTCGGAAGATTCCTGCTCTCTATACTTTTATAGATGATATGTGATAAAAAAAAATTGAAATAAAGACATGTGAAAACTGCCACACCTGTAGCAAAAAAATGATAAAACAAAGGTTTCGAGCGAAAAAGTACAGCAATCGATTCATCGGTCTTTCTAAACAGCTTTCAAAAATATTAAAAAATTAAATGCATTCAACAAAGATTTATGTCAAACCTTAATAGCATCCAGTATGCCCCTCTCGAAACTATTTAATGATAATTTTTTGCTATTTTTTCAGAAGTATTGTAAATTTGACATTCTCAGTGATAGAACTTTAAGACGTAACAATGTTGATGCCTTATACCGGGTCCGGCAAAATGTATTACCCATTTTTAACGAGTTATAACACTTTAATTACTTTATTAAAATTAAATAACAATACAAATTTTTAAAGAGAAAGGACGGGAGAATCTTGTTTCTTGAAAATAAAGTCTAGCAAATAACCGCTTTCTTGAACAATGCATTCTTCCAAATTCTTGATAAATCTTTGCATTACGGCGCGAAGGTGTTGCTTTGGAATAGCATTCACTTAATTTCTTATGTTAGCTTTCAGTTCCTCAAGGTCTCTAGGTTTATTTACATACAATTTACTTTTTGAAAAGCCCCAAAGAAAGAAATCGGGGGCCGAGAAGTCTGGGGACCGTGCAGGCCAAGGGAAGTTACCTTGTTGGGCTAGCAGTTACAGCTGCCCTTACTCTCTCCTGGTTACGATCATTGCAAGCAGATCTTGGTCTTCCGCTTGACTTTTTGTCTAAAATTGATCTGAGTTCTTCCCATTTACGGTACCAAGGCATAATGGTTTTACGTTGAGGGCAATGACGAATGTTAAAATGGCGACGAAGTTGTCTTTGAACAACAACTGAAGTAAATTGAATAAATTTGTTATCACAAAACACACGATGTTCCACTGACCAGCGTTCCATTTTAGCAACTGTCAAAACATGTCACAAAATTTCCAAAGCCTACTCGTTAAAAATCCGTATTATTTTTTAAACTTATCCAAGTTAATAAATTTTTATAACTCGTTAAAAATGGGTAATACATTTTGCCGGACCCAGTATTTGGGCGTTATTCAAAAAATTAAGTCTAAAATATGAAATAATTATTTTTTTTACGTTTGTCTGGATGAAACCACTGATTCTTCCGATCGGTGCATAGCTTATATAATGATTGAAGCGCTTAAGGATACACAACCTAAGGCGTACTTAAGTTGACAGTATCACGTTTTCTTAAAGACGAGTTTTCAAATTTTTTCTTCACCTCACGAAAAGATTTTAATTCTTTTTGTCAGTTGCTACTCCCTACACGCTCAAGGTTGAAAGATATTTTATTCGAATTTAATTCTAAATTATCTCTAACTATTGAAGGAAAGATCAACGGAAAAGTCATTACAATTACTGCTGACACTGATACGGTGAAATCTTTGGTAAGGTTCAACAGAGTAAATAGAGTAGAAGTCCTACCCATATCGAAGAATGAAGTTTTACGTACGGTTACCGGTGAGACTGCTGAAGTACTTGGAGAAATGAATATTGAACAACTGGGACCAATTAAATTACATCACACAGTGTTAGACAGTGTGACATAAAAGACGAATTTATTTTGGGGATGAATCTCATCGGTTAACAACAAACTTAACCTTCTGAAGTTTGGTACCGAAAAGTACCATCCTTACCAAAACAGACGATGGCACACTGACTAAAGTAGTGGCGACATATACTATCAGAATACCGGAAATACCGAGCAGATAATGTTTGGGAAATTGGAGAAGGATTTTGGAGGCTGCCTCGGACTTATTCAACATCACAATTAGCCTTGCAAACATCTCGTAGGCAAAGCACTAGTCAAAACCGACGGCGAAATACCGATAAGGATAGCAAATATTTCATCCAATTCCATCAAAATCAATAAAGGAGATGTAATAGCCACTTGCGAGCCGGTGCAGTGGGTAACCAGTTGCGAAACGCGGTCAGAAGTAACACCCTCAATGCCACCTAAGGAAGTCCTAGAACATTTCCAGAAGTCGTGGCATCATCTGTCTTCCGAAGAACTGAAGAAAGCTACACAATTTATCAAACAGCAGAGCACAGCCTTTGAAAGGAAAAATAGCAATACTGGGAGAACGAACATTATAAAACATAAAACCGACACTGGAAGTGCTCACCCCATACGGCAGCATCCTCGGAGGTCACCAGTGACAAATCAGCAAAAGGTTACCACATTAGTGGACAAAATGCTTGACGATGGAATTATTATTGAAGGGTCCTCAAGCCCATGGTCGTCTCCTGTTGTCTTAGACACCAAGAAGGATGGGACGACCAGATTCTGCGTGGACTATAGGAGGCTCAATGACGTCACCAAAAGGGACAGCTATTCACTTCACAGAATTGATGACACGTTGACGAAACTAGCAGGTTCTCGTTGGTTCTCAGCACTCGATTTAAATAGCGGCTACTGGCAAGTAGACATTGACGAACAGGATAAGGAATAGACTGCCCTTTCTACCGAAAGTGGTTTATATCAGTTTAAAGTTATGCCCTTCGGACTATGCAATGCCAATAATGGTAATGGAAAAAACTTTCGAAGAGCACCTACAAAACCTGCATGAAATTGTTACTAAAATCAAGAATGCCAAGCAAATGAAATTTGAGGCTGATCAACAGTGGACCACAGAGCAACTTTAAAAGAATCAGCTTGAGAATAGTGAAATAGCACTATTGCTAAAAACCAAGATCAAGCTGGAGAGATATTTCAACTAAAGGATTTGCTTTTAAAGCTCTGTGGGCTCAGCGGAACTCCCTGGTTGTGGAAAATGGACTTCTTAAACGAGCCTGGGAAAGCGCCGATGGAAAAATAGTGAAGACAGAGTTAGTGCTGCCACGGAGGAAAATATCGCAAGTTCTGGAAAAAGTTCATAATGGAACGTCTGGTGCTCATCTCGGAGTGAACAAAACGATTGACAAGATCCGCGACAGATCTTACTGGGTCAACTACTGCCAGGATATGAAATCATGGTGTCGGCAGTGCTCAACCTGTGTCGCAAGTCAAGGACCCAAAACAAGATCTAGGGGAAAAATTAAACAGTATGATGTGGGCCTACCGTTTGAACGTATCGCCATTGACGTAGCTGGCCCTTTTCCAGAAACAAATAATGGTAACAAGAACATTTTAGTGGCAATTGACTGCTTCAGTAAATAACCTGAAGTATTTGCAATCAAGAAGCTGTTACCATAGCAGAGGTCCTCGTGAATAACCTATTCAGCAAATTTGGTGTTCCGTTAGAGCTGTACTCATATCAAGGACGCAACTTCAAATCCAAGTATTTCCAGAAAGTCTGTGATTTACTAAAAATTCATAAAACATGGACTACAGCCTAAGATCCACAATCAGACGGCATGGTTGAGAGGTTTAACAAGACCACTGAAGGACATTTGTCAAAGGTAGTGGGTGAACATCAGAAGGATTGGGATCAACAGGTGTCAAAATTTTTGATAGCCTCTAGATCAGCAGTCCATGACACTACAGGACTAACACCGGACATGGTTTTATGACCTATTATTCGGAATGCCAGTCAACCCGGATATGGAAACTCAAGATTACGCGGACTCCCTTAAGGAAAAGTTACTATACACCCATAGTCCCAGTCAGAGAAAACACGCCAGTGACCGAATGAAGACACGATATGATCTCAAAGCTAATTCTATGGGATTTCAGATGAACGATAAAAATCTAGTTATATAATCCGCAAAGGAAGAAAGGAAGATCTCCCAAGCTAACGCCAGTATGGAAAGCGCCCATACAGTCATCAAAAGAATTAACGACGTAGTGTATAGAATTCAACGTAGCCCAAGAAGCAAACTGAAAGTTGTATACCTCGACAGGTTCAAAGCATATCACGTACATGAAGTAGCTGATCGGGACGATCAGGTTTAAGATATAGGCAAAGTCACGGCTAGTATCCATCCGAATGTTTTTGTGCTGCCCTAGAGAACTGGCCTTGTCACGTCCACGTATTAGTCCTTGCCGGCCGCGAAGATTCAGGATCTATGGAATTATCTCGATTCCCTGGTCGAGAATAATATAGAGTGGCCTCACTTCTTCCCGTGTTTTCGTGATAGATTTTAGATTGTATATAAATAGCAGGCAGAAAGCGTGTTGAGTTAGTTAATCATTAAGTGTTGAACGGTAAAGATCTAATAGGTGGAAAGTTAAAAGAGTAGTTTAGTGTCTTTAATTGTATAGAGTGATAAAGAATAAAGGGAGTATTAGTTGAAAATAGGAAAAGGTGTAATTTAACAGAACCCACGGGTAAACACGTAACAATACTTTAATATTAATATATTGTTATTATTATTATTATTATTATTATTATTATTATTATTATGTGTTAATATAATAAATAGAGTAATTAATAAAATTTGTTTGTTGTAGCCTGTAGTTAATTATTTATATTTCTTACTTGAATTTGGAAATGAAAGCACCAAAACACTATACCAGGAACGTTTAAAACAGAAAATACTCAACAACCCAATCACAGCACAGTGCAACGTAAATCAAGCCTGGGAAAAAATCAAATCCAATATTACATCAAGCGCAAACGAAGCGATATGAGTAAGAACAATTAACTAATGGCATAAGAGCCAACAAGCCATAGTTCACAGAAGAAGTAAAATATTTAGCCAAGCAGAAGCGGGAAGCATACATAACATATAGAAACAATAAAACTGAGGAAGAATACCACAAATACAAAGAAGTACGAAACCGAGTACATCAGGCAATCAAAGAACTTAAAGAGCGATATTGGGAAAACTTCTCTAAAGAAATGCAGCACGACCTATATGGAGGTCAGAAGAAGGAAAATGCTCAGAAACAGAAAGAAACCAATAACAGAGGATATCCAAGTGACAACCATTAGCCACGATCACTGGATATAATATTTTAAAGAAATCTATGAAGACCAAGCCGAAGCAGAAACTGAAGAAGCAGAATACATAACACAGGCACCCACCGGCTCAATCGATGAACAATCAATTACAGCATATGATATCCTCAAGAGAGTGAAAAATCTAAAAAATCGAAAAGCACCAGGCATTGATAATATCAGGAATGAAATGATCAAAAATGGGGAAATACCATCATCAAAGAAATAATGCAGCCCTTTCGAATAATCCTCCAAGAAGAACGAATTTCAGAAGAATGGAGGACCAGCATAACAGTACCAATTTTTAAGAAAGGTGCAAAAAAAAGAACCCAAGAACTACCGTAGCATCACACTGCTTAGTGCAGTGCTCAAAATTTTCACAAAAATATTGGCCGAGAAAATCGAAGCTGCCGTGGGAAGCTGTGAAGAACAGCAGGGATTCCGCAAAAACAGATCAACAATAGACGTTATCTTCATAGTACGACAACTAGCGGAAAAAGGAATTAAATTTGACAAACCCGTCTACTTATGTATGATGGACTTTAAACAAGCATTTGACCGAATACAATTGAACGACATTACAAATATTCTACGGCAACATTGAGTGGATGACAGATACATTAGTGTAATAAAATACTTAAACAAAAACAATAGAACACACATTAAAGCAGACCAAATGCTAACTGAAAAAATTGACATCAAGGTTGGAATTAGACAGGCGGACAGTTTAAGTCCAACCCTCTTTAACATCATGATGAACGAAATAATCAAAGAGGTCAAAAACACAGGAACAGGATACAGAATGACTAACAATTGCCTCAAGATCATGTGTTATGCAGATGATGCCACACTAATATCAGAGAACGAAGACGACCTACAAAGATTACTATTTGCACTTAATAAAACCGCAAAAAATTCAACATGATCATATCAACAGAATAAACTAAATCAATGGTTATATCCAAAGATCCTGTCAGGTGCAAACTTATAAAACGAAAGAACAGGTGATGAAATTCAACTAACTCCTGAGAAGCACCGAAATGAAAACGCTGAGAGCAATAAAAGGCGTAACACTAGGGGATCAAATAAGAAACAGCGCCATAAGAGATGAATTACAGACAGCAGATGTTGTTCGATGGGTTAGATCCCGAAGAGGGTACTGGAGAGACCATGTAGACAAGATGAACCAGGATACAATTGCCAAGTGGGCAAAAGACGAAAGGCCACAAAGCAGCAGCCCCCAGGCCGCCCGCCCAAGAGATGGCAGGAGTCCTGGACGTCCGAATCGCAAGAGAGGTAGACAGTAGTACAATACAGGACAAGTCCTAAATCAAGAAGAAGACGAAGAAGAAGAAAAAGAAGAAGACTTGAATTAAAATGCAAATTATCAAAATTTTGTTGTGTATTTTGTTCACATTTTCAGTTTTTGGACATATTATTAACAAAAATATCACACGTTAATGAGCATATATACCAAATTTTCAAGTGCATAATTTGCTTAAGTCTAATAATTACTATTAAAAGCACCCATATTAACACCAGTAAAAAAATACTGCTGAAAATTTTGGTGTTGGGAAGAAACTATGTGCTCACTAGACACCATCGATATAAATTAAAAGTTAATGTTTAATAAACATATTTTATATTAAATGCATTTATACAGCCCAAGTTAATGTGTTTTATTTAATAAAAAAAGCTTAACATCCACAAAACAAATATATTTTAGTGCGTATAGTTACCCCGTGCCCGCGTAAATTCCCCCGTATATATGGGGTAACTAGGCGCAGGTATATCTCGGTGTATTCCAATCGAAGGTAAGTTAAATACGTACACCAAAACTGGAGCACCTAACTTAATTAATTACAACTGAAAAAAAATATGAAATGGTATATTAATATTTAGGTCTAAACCCTAATGATTGTTCAACAAAAGTCTTTAGGCTATCATATGAAATAAACAAGTTATTTTTAGTTACCCTACTAAAAAAATCAGATGTCACCGATGAATTAATTAAAAACCCCAGATACCTCCTATGGGAAACCGACGAAGGCCTCATCGAAGTTGAAGACCTTCAAAGCAACGATACTGCTGATATTACACTCTTTGCCACTGAAGATGACGTTAGCTTCTATATATACACCCCTGAAAACCCCCTCAATGGTGAGTTATATCTACAAATATTTTGTATAATCATTTGTTACCTGAAGTAGACAAAGGAATAAACTAAATCGAAGGCATTTGCAAAAACAGCAAGAAACCCGTCAATATTATGTAACCAATACCTAGTGTTGTCACTTCTACTTGCAATTAGGTCACCAAGGCGTCGATAAATTATAATTCTAAGATTATTTAAAGACGCGTTAAGACGCCCCGGGTACAGAGCGATAATTCTGACTTCATCTCCAGGAATAATTGCCACTCAAGAAGAATGGACAAATTTAAGCCAAGACACAGTTAATAACCTCATAATTGGAATGTGTCGACGCATTGATGACCTAGTCCGTAGTAGAGGTAGCAACACTAGGTATTACTCACATAATATTGATTGGTTTCTTGCCGTTTTTGCAAATGTTTTCATTTTCGTTTTATCCCTTTCTCTGCATGTCTCACAAAATCCTAATTAAAACAAAAATGTTAAAACCAGTAGTACCTATACTATTTATTCTAAATTCGTTGCACAACTCTTTAAACTATCCTGTGCAGAAATAATAAGTGATCCAATAATACGATTCGTCGTATTGAATTTTGGTTATTTTCTATGTATTCACAAACGATTACTGAATACCATTATCATTCTTTTTTATATAAGCCTGCTTGCTGTACTGAATCCTTAGCGAAATTCACAAGTTCTTCTCTGATCTGTAATTTAATCATTGATAATGAAGATATTGTTTCACAATAGACTTAAATTTATAGGTGTAGAAATTAGAGAAAGCCAGCTTCATGACATCGTTCGACTAACTGGATTTAACATAAATAGACCAACATTGGTAGTTATCCACGGATGGAAAAATCATTATGAATCTCCAGTAAATGATCATATCAAAAATGCAGCCCTTGTTAGCAAAAACATTAACGTTATTGTCGCAGACTGGAGCCCTATTTCCAAACGGAACTATATCAGCGCTCAAGGATCAGTCCTAGCTGTTGGAAACTATATTGGAGATTTTCTGCTGAGATTAGACGCTGAACTGAAGCATCGTATTCATAAACTTACGATCGTTGGTCATTCTCTTGGAGCCCATATTTCAGGTAACCTAAAACAAAGCAATTTTTTGTCATTACTTTTCATTTTGATTTCTGGGTGTATCCTACTCTTAAAAATTTTATTGTCATCACTCCTTTTTATTAAATCCACTCACTGATCCTTGTAATATGCATCAATCGACGTAGTCACTTTACTTATTTTCTTATTATTGTGTATCGCTGAAAGATGACTTAATTATGAACGTAGCTTATATATAATGGCTATTTTTTTTAATAAATAAGTTATCCAAAAAATTTATGTTTGTAATAATTAAACTATGATAATAATTTTTTCTTGTTTTGATCAACTGACATTATTTGTTGTTTCAAAAAAAAAACAAAATATCTATAAAAAAATGTATACATATTGTCAAAGGTGTTGTAAATGCCAACTTTAATTTTTTAAGCTTTTTAGTAATCTGGTCTTAACGAAACTTCCTACACATTCCAATATTTCAGGGGTTACTTATACCGCACTTCGTATTAATATTGTTGTATGTTTAAAGCTCGGCACAAAAAATCGATGGGATTTA
>MU191118.1:0-32021 GCA_016904865.1 Pissodes strobi | reverse complement strand
GAAATCGAAAGAAATTTCATATTTCAGTTCAGTTAAAACGTTCGCTCAAATAGCAGTAAAACATGCTGTTCTCCGGCCAAAGGTCAAATTCCTTTTTGGGCCAATTTCTCTTGTATGCACAAATATATATTAGAGAGTATTTCGTGCACCTCAGTTATCTTTGTCCAAGGTTGGACAAAGACCTCCTTTTGGGCTTTTTTAAAGCAATTCTTCGAAGTCAGAAACGATAGCATCCCCGTTGGAAATTGAAACATAAAATGGCGGCACCGAATTGATAACTCAAGTGGTCCATGTACTGTACAAGTTAATTCAAGGATTCAAAGTGGAATCCCTAGCTGATTAGAGTAAAGTAAAGCATTGGAGATTAAGGTATTCTGTAGGAAAGAAAGGTGTTAGATTAAAAGCATAAAATTTCGTTTCATTGAAAGTCAGAACGGACAGACATATTTCAGTTATTAATTGCATAATCAAAACATTTAGTCTTTAGTTAATAATTAAGAAACCTTTTTTAATATTAGTTTTATACTTGAACGAATGATGAATGATTGAAAGTTTTATTCTAAGAATTGTACATTATATAATTTCTATTTAACATAGAAAACACTGTTCATTTATATCTATCACATTTGAATGCAATTTACACCTGCATTATTAAATTATATCAATACCGAATACATGTTTCAATTTATCTCACCACCCTATATTATACTGTCCATTAAAAGTGGTTCATTAAGATACCACGCCCGTCTTTATGGTTTTAAGCAATAATAAAAGCACTTGTTTATCCCGACCAGTTGTTCCGTTCGAGTGTTTCTTCGCGGTGACATGAAAGGTCGCTTCGGTTAAAAAGGCATATTCCGAACTTATGTCTAAATCGGGTGTGCAAGTCATAACCAGGATAGGGGTAGTTTACTGTTGTTGTTGTAGAACATACTTATGTTCCTGTATTGGCTAGTATGTGTGGTCTAATTGCTTGTAGATGTTGGTGTGCCGAATTTATGTTTGTAGTTATGTTGGGCCTCTTATGTCGCAGAAATATATTCTAAAATGGTTCGGTATCTTTGCTGTCTGTGAAATGTGGAATGAAGGGCTCCCAGAGCCACCCGGCGCCCGGCTAACCGAATGGCCAGGGAGTTTACCTCTGGAATATTTTGATCCTGGAAGCACCACTATGTCCATATATTCCTACAGTGAATCCGAAACCGCCAACGCGGAAGCGAAACGTGATTCGGAAAAACCACTTAGCACATCCCAGTTCTAATGGGGTGATCTTTCACCGGACGATACGAGCTGGTGTATGCATCTAACACCTAGGGCCGCTTCCACTGGAAGCATCGGCCTCTGACTCATTCCTTTGGTGGTCCCTAGACTGACAGAGGTAAGAATGGTGTTTATTGGGTTACGCCCCAGTGATCAGCTCCACACTTTGTACTTTGGTGTTCTCCAGCCTGAGGAGGACGATGGGATTTCATGGGCCACATCCCGTGGCAACTCGGAATGGCGAGGGCGTCACTCCCCGTAATCAAACTGCTCTCACCAGTTTGACGTCCTGCCAGCTAATATAATGCAGCCCCGCTTGCCACAAACTATCATTGATCAGCTCCAGACTTTGTACATCGGTGTTGTCCAGCCTAGAGGAGGACGATTGGCTTTGATAGGTCACTTCCCGTGGCAATTTGGATGGCGGGGGCGTCACTCGCCGTAATCAAACTACTCTCACCAGTTTGACGTTCCTGCCTGCTAGTACAGTGCAGCATTTCTAAATACTTTCAGGCTTATGTATTTAATTTCACGTTAACCTAACGCAATTCTAATAATGGTTTGTTTTGTTATTAACGTATTGTAATCAAATAATTACTTGTTGAATATAACGTTCGAGTGGACTCGTGAGGTGGAACTGTGAAGTGCATGATCATGTCCTGCATAGTTTAGGAATTAATTACTTACCTTTTATTTTCGTATACTTCACTTCAGGTTTTCTATTGATATTTGTTACTATTTATTTGCATTTATAGTATTTGCTTTATAGTAGATAATTATTAGTGAAATTGCTTAAAAACGATAGTTTACGATAGTTTAAAATACCATATAATAAATAATATAATATAGCGGATAATTAATGGCAATCGCCTCTCTGACAATTAGTTAAAATTTTCTTTAAATTTAATTAAGTATTTACTGTTTTTTCCATAAATTTTCTTTTTATTAATCAGTGTTATGCTGTATATGCTAGCGATAGACTGACTTTTTATTTATCTTTAGTTTTTCCGATAATTATCTTGCCTCCGATATTGCTTCAAGTGAAGTAGCTTTTTTCCATGTAAAAAGTAAAATTACTGACTAGTTATTGTATAGATTTAGTTGCAAGTATAATTTTAAGTAACGTCGAGTACTACAGTACAATTATTTTTTAAATTTATTTGAATCAACTTAAAGTCAAGCGTTTAACCAAACAAACCACCTGTCATACTTGTGATAATAAGCAGGCCGATTTTCTGTTCACCTATTTATCGGCTTCTTTCATCTTTTAGTACTAGTGTTCCAAAAAGGACATAAGTTGTAAGTATAATTGATTTCAATTAATTGGGCTTAATAGTTGAATCATGTTGATTTATTTTTGAGACTTAGATTGATTTAACAACTGGTTTTGTTGTTTATATTTTTTATTAGTAAATTTTTGTCGTCCGCCGCTGATTTTATTATTCATATTTTATTTTATTGCCAAGCCTGAGCAAAGACGAATTACCTGCTACAACTTTGGGATTTTTTGATTTGTGTCGTCTGCAAGTTTGTGTTGCCTTTTAAAAATAGTTCCCTCCCCATAGTCTCCGGCATTTAAGGTAGGTCCTGATTTCACGCTCGGAAGGCAGCTTGCTCTGGCTGATGCATCTTTAATTTTAAATTTCCATTACTCAACTTTATTGACTGTTAGTTTCTTCTAATGCGTGGGAAAATAGTTATATAAAGTTTGGAAATGAAGAGCGTGGCATAATTTTTTTGATATAAAGGATTAATTATTAAGAAAAGTTTACAAAATTGGTCTAACATTAGTAGAGTAGATACAACAAGAGCATAAATAACAAAATATGGTTAAAATACAAAACTTCAATATATTGACCATGAAATAAGGATATTATTACTGAAATTCTTTGCTTCACTATAAATGCGCTATGAAAAACAGTATTTCTAGTCCCAGTATTATGTTAATAAGATTTACTGCCAGGGAAGCTCTTTACATCTTCTATTCACGCTAAGCAATATTTGATTATAGAGTTATCATATGGAAAGCTTCTAAAGATGTGAACCTCATAATAACTTTAAACCTAGCCCCTAACTATCGCAAAAAAAAAATACAAAACTTTGCTGATGTTGAAAAGGAAGCCAATGGTGTATTGGAGATGTATATAACTTGGATATCTCATACCAATTTCGATTTGTTAAATGCAATAGCAATTTATATTGTGATTTAGATGCACAGCACTGAAAATTGTTAATGTTTTATAATCCTGTTTCTTCTAATTTTAAATTGCCTAATTTTTGTCCCTATGTGCGTATGTTATAAAAAAAATTACATTACGAAAACTAATGTAATATGGTATTTTAAACTATTGTTTTTTAGCAATTTCACTTTTACATATAATAAAAATACCTATCACACGTTCTTACTGAACTTAGTAAACTTGAATATATTGATAAAACGATTACCAATAATGTCCTTAATCCGGAGACCAAATTAATTTATTAGCTGCTTTTATCAGGAATCTGAAAACACGTTTTTAATAGCATTATCCGATGTAGTAATTTTCGCTTTTGTTAAACATTCATATAGTAAAAGACTTTTTCAGAACCAACATAATGTTACCGAAACATCAAAAAGCATTAATTATATATCATAGAGTCTATTAAAATAAAGTACTTTCCAAAAGCATAACATTAAACAATAATTAATCCGCCTTCGTACAATTACTAAAAATCAGCAGACCAAATCGCTAAGTTACGTACAAATATCGCACAGACACTGAAACAAACACACATTATGACTCCAAAGCATATCGTAACAAAGAGTTATATTTTATTTCGGTTGCCGCAACAGAGCTGGGCATTTTTGTAACTGTATAATGGATTTAAACTGACTAATGGAACCCTAACTCATGCAAATGACAACAAAAACTACGAAATATGCAGTGCTTTTTGCAATGACGCTATATATACACTTAAAATTAAAGTAAACTATGAAAAATGCTAGAGAGATTTAGGACTAATGCTAATAGCGAATGCGGAATATTCTAATTACTCCTCTACCATTCTGTTGAAACTACAATATAGATGGACCCCGAGGGGTGTCATTACCAGAAGTATGGGTATGTTGATTGTAACTCATTAATTGAAAAAAAGTTGATTGTTCGACATTTTTTGACATCAACTTTTACTCGACACCTACTCTATATTATAGAACTATATCCTGAATACACAATTTCGGTCAGTACTCAGACAGACCCCAAAATTCCCAGAATGTTCTGCCCTCATCTAATAAGCGCATTACACTAGAATATTCCATGGATATATTTTTATATTTTATTCCTATTAGAATCTTCTAGGAGTATTAAGCATATATTGTTACGTTGTAAATGTTACAAAACTCAGTAGTGCGATTTTTTTTTCATTTACTGGTAGATCTGTCGATGCTCTCTCTACCTTACTTCCGACCACCAGTGTCAAAGAAACAAGACGTTGCGTGGACTGGGTCACAGGCCGCCAGTATTGTTTTACATTTCATTTTCACTTCACGCATGGCCCTCCACTCGCTACGGGGCGCAAACAAACAAAACTAACCCAAGATATGCCCAAAAATCAAGAAAAAGACTTTTTACAAACACAACTTAAAAAAAGCATGTCTTGCCACTGGAATCGAACCAGAGCCGCTGTATCAGAAAGGCAGCATCCACCAACCGATTTACGAGACTACTTGAATGCAATTCGCTGGGCCATAAATATAATGGTGTTTCTCAACAATGTATTGCGCGCGCAACTCTGAATGCCTGTGACCGGGGTTTCGGAAAGGTCTACTTGTCAAGGAATGCTGTCTCGAGTCGCTCGAAATATGGTACTCCGTTTGGAACGCCGTCTTGACGCATGTCGTATATATTTCTTTTTGGGGTAATTGACAAGCCTTTGCGTCTGTACACTTAAGGCGAGCAGACAGTTTCAGTATTTAAAATTATCGTTATTTTGGACCATCAGGTCTAAATACTGTCTGATTGTGTCGTTGAATTAATTAGCAAATACGCTAGTATATGTATTTTTTAAAAATATCAGTCATATTGTTTAATAAGGATGTGCGACGAATAATGTGGTTACCATTACTATACAAAAAAGGTTTGTTACATGTAAGTGCTTATATATTGGATGGTTAAAATTATTTATAGTTTAACTAGGGTCCTTCTGTGGGACAGAATTTTCTCCCTTAGGGCTGAACGTTCCTCAGCGGCCTTTCCTATGCCGATCTAGAGAGTTCCCGGTTCCATTCAACCCGATAGAAAGCCTTTCGTCTAGGTAATACGACCACATGGTGGAGACGCAGCTTCGTAGGAAACGCCGCGCCGCGCCGGTAGGTTCCATGGCCGCAAATCTACTAGATACAGTTAGGATCTACCTTTCTTTAATTAATGACCTTTAATTATCTCTATTATGTTATTTACAGTTTGGTTAATTGAATTTACGGTTAAACGACTGTAGGTAGTTTGCTTACATATATACCATTACCGTCATTTACCATTCTGATTAATGAACTTACAGTTAAATGACTATAGGTCATTTGCTTTCATATATCATGCCTTTTATCTTTATTGATCATTTTGATTTATGAACTTACTATTAGACGACTGTAGATCGTTTGCTTTCTATATCGTATCTATCACCGTTATTTCTGGTTTTTATTTAGTGATCCTAACATTTTTGCTTATCAAACTTACCGATAATCAGCTGTGTGTGTAATATATCTATTCTTGCTTGTTCTCATAATTGCTTTAGAGATACTTGTTTTCTTCTTTATCCTATGTGATATTGTCTCGAGTAGAGAATTCATTTTGCTCATGTTATAATAGTTAATTAATTAACTTTTACTGTAATTGGCTGTAAGCTTCATCGCAGAAATTTGTTTCACATAACTGAAATTTGAAACTTTAATTTTTCGCCTTGATAGCGGTATCGAACTGAGGTCACTTCGTTTTCGCCTGCAGATATTTACTTCACAGATTATTTGATTGATTTAGTATATGTTTTACTTTTTATTGGTATAATAGTCTCGCTGCCATGGTATTGATTTAGAATAAAGTTAGTTTAGCAAAATATTTCCTCCTTATTGTGTTTCGGGATTGACTGCATTTAGTCAGAACTTTAAGATTTCAACCTTTGGTTGGAATTATTCCAAGATCGGAATTGGGCAATATTAATGTTCTAGGACATTGATTAAAGCTCAGTATCTTAGTTTGCTCTGATTTAATAGCCTGATAATCTAGTTTTTTTTCAACAGCAGCTGCGTGGATCAGCCAGTTCGTCAGTCCGTTTTGTTTCGTCACTTTTAATGCTGATAGCCTCAGAATCAACTTCGCTATAATTTTCAACCTCTGCAATTAGTCCTTCCGGGCTGCTGGAGTATGAAGATTTTCGATTTCTATTTTTGGCCCTGTCTAGGACAACTCCCTTCCAGGATTACTTGCAACTTTTTCGCCCCACTTTTTCTAGCAGTCAGACCACTCCCAAATCGTGATTTCTCAAGGATTTGTACAAAGGTGAAGACCAATCTTCTTGGTTATTTTGCAAATTTTAATTTGGATTTACCTCTGGGGCCAACCTTTTTAGGAAATCTTCACGATTCAGAGGAATAATTCCACATGCTGTGAAGCCGGATATTAAAATTTCTTTTACGTTTGCACCTACTGTAAAAATTGTTTCTTTTTGAAGGCGTGCAAACTCACTTTTTTGAAAAACTCCTCGGTGTTTTGTCTTCCATTCTCTCAGTACGTGTCGCCTGGTACTTTATTAGGGCGGAGGAAGGACACATCAAGTGGCTAGCAAATAAATGTAGGGTTGGGCGGAAATAATACAAATTTAATGTTATTTTTAATGCAGCATTGTATTGCATACATAAAAATGTGTTAGTTATTGCCTATTAAAATCTTCTTTCCTTCCAATTTTCGTAACTAAGGCAACGCGATAGATCTAAATAGGGCTTCAAAACTAACTTGATCGAACCAACCACTTTTGCTACAGTTATACTCTGCACTATTTACTCCATTTTCTAGCCATGTCGAATATACATTCTGAGCTTTGGATACAGTATAAGGAGGTAGCAGATCTCTAGATCCTGAGCCTGCCATCCTAAGAGAAAAGCTGATTTTAAAAGTGTCAATAATGCGGTCGGCATGTTTTTATTCACTGTTCGTAGTTTATCTGAGCTCTTGCAGTTTTTATATTTTCACTTAGTGTAGTTGTCAGTTTGTCGTCACGTCTAATAAAATCTATAACCCAATCACTTCTAGGCGACTTTCTTCAGCATCTTTACAATTGAAGAACAGATGTAGGAGTAATCTGTGATTGAGGTATGATCTGACTAATTCTCTTATATCATGAAAAGTAAGCGGAAACCCTAACTAGTAGCTTTTATTTGCCTTTCTACCAAAATTATCTTTTCCGCATTGTACAAAAATAAACACTTCAGCCAAATGTTTTTTTTTTAATGGTCACTTAAAGTCTACTTTTCAGCCACCGTTCGTATGCTGCTCTTCTTTTTTGATACCTCTCAAGCTGCCGTTTCTAAGTTTTCTTGGTGAGAGAACCTGTATTTTTGAGGAGTCCGAAGTCTCCTTGAAAATTGCAATTTCTAACTGTTCTTTTTAAAAATCGATGAAGTTTTTTTTATATAAAAAACGTTTTACTGGGGAAGAGTACATTAGCATTATAAGTTTTTACTGAAGGTGATGATGAGGGAGTTTTTACAGACATCGAACAAACTGAAAAATTAGTTGATGGAATACCTTACCCAGTTTTTCGCAGCAAATTGCAACTGTCGCGCACTATGAATTATTTCGGAGGTTCGCTAAGCACTGATCTAGGCCGCGAATGCAAAAAACTTGGCCAGATCGTCAGGTTTGAGCGGGGTTTATAGGATTCTAAAAATCCTCCCGCTGTCCGAAGTTGACCTACCTGTCCGGAGTTACCGCAACTTACGGTATTGTTTCTGAGTAAACTTCCACGTTACTCTCTAAATTCTGTGAAATGCTTAATCTGTATGTTTATAATCAATTTAAAGTTTCTGGTGCAAGAGGAATTATTGTTCTTCATGAAAAATGAGTGAAGAAGTAGGCGCTGAACAATAATTCGCCAGGTGAAAAAGCCTCTATAATTTCATTTGCCTCTACTTAGCAGTTTCACAAATTTTCCATACGCTTTCGCGTGATTACAGCGACTCAAGAGCAGAGTCCTGCACGGGCCGTTTTTTTTAGCCCGGCCCGACCCGCGCCCGAGCTATAAACCATAAACATGGCCCGGCCCGGCCCACCCAAAAGTTGACAATCTATAATCGTGGCCCGACCCGGCCCGGCCCGAATTATACTAGTGCGTTTCTTGACCCAATATTTGTACTTTTCTGTACTTTGTTGCGTGTAGCTTAAAACTATGTTTTTACATACTAACACAGATGTAAATATGCTTACGCGTATGCTATTTATATCCGTGATACTAATTCAATACATTGGCATTGGGCCGAAATCAGTAAAGTTACGCATTGATAAAAAAAATATATTTTTCCAAAACAAATAACACTGAAACCAAGCTTTCAAAATTAAATAAAAAAAACAAAACTCTGAAATAATAACTGTTAACTGTTACGAAAAAAAAAGACCAAAAAAGATTCAGTTTTTGTTATTATGCAAGAATAGAAGATCATCTATGTGCTCTGGTTTTAAACGTGTTCTCCTTTCTTCAAATACTCGTCCAGCTGAGCTGAAATTTCTTTCGCTGGAGGCGCTTGTTGCCGGAATAGCTGCAATTAACGAAAACGCAGCTAGAAACATTTTATATATTATTTATAAGCCATATTCTTTATTATTGAAATCGAAAATGCTTTAAATTAGAATTTTATAACGTAATTGTAAGGTTGCCATTAGGTCATCTTGTATACATGAATTAAATTTTAATAAACGCATCTTAAATAAAAAATCGACTTTTTATTGAATATTTGTATATTATACGTCTACGTATACTTCTACGTAGTGAATCTTGACTTACCCAAGAATCGTCTCGATAGAACAGCTAACGTAGGAAAATGCTCTGCATGTGCTTTCCACCAGTCTAATATAGGCAAATTGACGTCGCTTCCTTCATACTCAATATACATTTCGCTTTCCGATTTTCCGCTTACGACGTTTACGATTGGAGAAATATCTTCCCATTCTTCCCAGCCACATTCTTTAGAACTTGATGTTGATGCCTCTTCACTTTTAGGTAATATTATGGACACTTCCGAATTTGATGTAGAAGATGTTGCTGATTGGACATTTTGCTGTAATCCTGCCATGATTGCTTGCAATTTTCGTAATACCCCCTCTTTCTCTGTTGTTGAAAGCATGCGAAGTTGTCTAAATCTTGGACACAAGAATAAAGATATTTTATGCTCATCAGTTAAAACCATTTTTTCCTTCAAAACTGCTGCCGCTTGATTTCGTAAACATTCAAAAAAGTCGGAATCTCTGCTTGAACTGAGAAAGTTCAACATTTTGTGGTAGTGTAAAAGAATCAAGTGAAACGTTGGATTTTTTTCTTGCTGTAATTCGTCACTGGCTTCTTTAAATGGTTTTAAAAATAATATTACGTCTGACAAGGCATCTCTGGCAATGCCCGACATTTTAGTAGCTTCGCCTTTCTGTATTAAAATTTCTAGAATGTGATCAAATTGTTCGTGAACCGATATCAACATCATAAGTCGGCTATTCCATCGTGTCTCTACTTCTGGATGAAGCGTCTTTGGTAGTAAAGATACATATCCAGTTTGCTTCATATAAGTTACTAGAGATTTGCAAGCGGATATCAAATTATTCACTTCTGAAAGCCCGTTATCGGCCAGAAATTTTTCATTAAATGTATGTTTCAACACAGTGTTAATTATATTTGCGCCCTGGTCTGTTACAAAATAAATTGTTTCAAATAAACTGATGTCAAACCCAAACTCTATAAAGCGTCGATGAAGTTCGCTCTTGATATTTTCTCCAGTTTTGCGTGTTTCATCGGGAAAAATACAGGTGAAAAGAACTCTGTTCTGTAAAGCCCAATTGTTGTCAATATAATGAACCGTGAAAGTAGTGTAAGAATTTTTCTTGTAGTCGTCTGTCCACATATCTGTGGTCGCTGAACATAAACCTTGTTTCATAATTTCTTGCATTTCAGGTAAAATTTCCAAACGCTTGAGTGCTGCTACTCTTTTAAGATGTCTCGATATCGTTGTAGGATCTGGCAATAAACTATTTATATCAACCACTCCATACTGCTCTCCTATTTTCATTAAAATTTCACAGAATGATTTGAAACCACTACCATTTACGATCTCAAATGGTCTTATATCCTCGGCACACATAAATACACATTTTTCTATAACAAGGTCTTTCGTATTTTTACTGACTTTTTTAACCACTAAAGTATTCAACAAACTAGTCTGTTTTAGGCCAGAACTGGAACTTTCTTGTGTTTCTTTGTTTAATACTGCACATGTACGCCTTTTCAAATGAGAGCTTCCAGTCTTAGAAGAGACATATTTAAAGAGACCCTTACACCTAAAACATTGCACGTAATCTTGTGAAATTCCTTCTTTATCTACTACTAAAGAAAATGTTTTCCATATATCACTTTTTCTCTCATCATCTTTAAAAGTTTTTGTAAATAAGGTCCCTTCTTGTATGCGCTTAAGTATATTTTTCTTATTAGTTTCAACAATTTCAACCGTTACATCCATGATAATTGAAAAATAATTTAATTTTGCAACAATACAGTACACAACAAACCTCCCGAATTCTCGCGTCTCGACCTCGACCACTATCTATTTAGTATTAGGTATTATTACTGTTAAAGCAGAAGCACGCCGCACAGCACTTTACTAAACTAACTAAACCACAAAATAATTAACCAACGAATACGACTATCTACAAGTAATGTAAACTTTGCTACAAGTTTTATGACCTATTTCTTTTGAAGGCGCCGATACCGCCCCAGACACTTTTTTGTAAATGTTATTGTTCGATACCGACAAAGAAAATTTTGCTGATGTTGCGTTGCCGGGATACCGGGAACATTATAAAAAGCACTTTATTTTATGCTATATAACAAAATTAGAATTAATGTACTGCGAGTAGTGCGAGTATGGCAAAATTCGAATTGGCCCGGCCCGGCCCGGGCCCGAAATATAATTTTAGTATTGGGTCCGGCCCAACCCGGCCCGGATCCGGGCCCGGGCCGAGCCGGGCTTTTTACGGGACAACCCGGCCCGTGCAGGACTCTGCTCAAGAGGCGCTTTAGAAAGGTAGCCAAATGAATTAAATATCTTACTGTTGCTTCCCGATGGGATTTAAGTAGAAATATTACCTGTGAATGGTGAACCGTCGTGTTAGAAAAAATTAATCGTTGTTAAAAAGATATAAGATCCGATTGTCGTACTAGCTTTTATTTTCTTTTTCTTGATTTTGGGCATGCCTTGGGTTAGTTTTGGTTAGCACTTGGTTAGTTCCTATTTGTTGAGTCCCCGTAGCGAGCGAAGCGAGCGGAGGGCCATGCGAAAAGTGAAATATTAGTTAAATGAGAAAAAAAAAGGGATTAAGGGCCGATTTATAGTGGATATACAGCAGCTTGCATGTGTTTCCGCGAATATATTCCCCTGCTCACCGTCAAAGCATATTACAACAATAATAACGTACGCGCCGATGATTGCCTAATGTATGGAAAATTTGTGTAACTGCTACGTAGCGTCAAATTATAATTTCTAGGCACACCGACCAATGAATTATAAGAATGATGTCAGCAGCTCCACATACTAAAAAATAAAACCAAGTTTGAGGTCTTGTAACTGAAGATGATGTGCCCTATTGTGAAGTGCGACTTAAGGGATGTAATTTAATTGTAACCTGACATCTGCATTTGAATTATCGATATTGTCTTTTACTACCGATAATTTTAAACAGCTATTCATCGATAATTGCGCTCCCCTTATGAAAATATTTATACTTGAGTGAAATATTCGGAAGTAATTGCACAAGTGCACCAAAATTACCGATAATTTTGCATGACAGCGTGTTGTCTAAAAACTGCATGAGTTCATTTTCATATTTTGGAGAAAGAGCCCGACACCGAAGGTGGAGGGCTCTTTTTGCAAAATATGAAAATGACCGAATGCAGTTTTTCTAAGACAACACGCTCGAATGCAAAATTTTCTGGTTATTTTGATGCACGAGTGTAATTCGGGGGAATATTTCCCGAATTAGGACATGGTTTTAAAAAAATACATTTTTATTCTTTTTTTAATACAAAAACGTACATGTAACTGTAAACAAAGTACAGAGATGCAAAAAAAACGATTTTTTTAAAATCCGAAACGAGACATTTTTAATAATACCTATATATTCACTAGACTTTGACGTTATTTATAAATTGTCGCTGTCAAATTTTCAATGGAATTACCATAGATACGTACGATGCAATTATCGCTGTGCTCTTTCGGTTTCTACAGTGCAATTACCGCTGTAATTTTCCGAGAATTGCACTCCTCTAATGGGATTTTTTATACATGAGGGAAATATTCGTAGGAACATACTCCGCTCACTCGATCGAAAATACATAACATAAACAAACTTAAAATTCAGCAGATGCCGAATAATAGTTAATAAATTAGTTGCATTGTAAGTTAACATTAAGGCAGTGACATATTTACACTTTAACCCACATTTAGACAATAGATTCTAAATTTATATAAAAGCCAGTAAGGGCGTAGAATGGAAAATATAGTAGTCCATAAAAATTTAATATTTCTGGGCTGTCATATTCAATCCCTAAAGGACCATCTACTAAATAAATAGACTTAAACGACTACTTTATGATAAAGCATCGTCTGTCGCCGAACGATATTCCTCAAGAAACTGCTCTGAGCATTATACATAAAGGCATTTTAGAAAGCCACCCGATTCGTTTTATATTGGCAAAGTACAACGTTTCAATGACTCCGGGTTAGACTGCTTTACCTCTTGATAAATAGATGGAGATCGATATTGCATCAAGGATAACAAAGCAAGATGCACTTTTATATTGCAATATATTTATGGGTTCTTCAATGTAGAGCAAAAAGATTAATGTACCAAATTTCGATTTTTAGTTAGACCCAGTAAGTTTGGAACAGTAAAATATGATGGGATATTAGAAACAGTCCAAAATTATATTGTGACGTTTATAGAATTATGTACGTCTTCAGAATAACTGTGTACTTTGGAATGGCTATAGGACGGCTTTCGTCACTTAGTATAATAGACCGGCAGCTAGTGACAGAAAAAAGGCACTCAGTTTTTACAGTCTTGCTTTGATATGGGACATACTTAAAGTCGTAAGCTAATGAAATATGCATTAAAAATTTCTCGCCCCGCGGTAATGCATGTTGAAATATTAATTTTAGTTTGCAAAAAAATGGTCTCTTGGAACAACTTTTACAGTCTGCCGAGTACATGAACACAAATTAAATTTGCCAAATCCGTCATAAGCTTATTGACGTTTTTCGCGAGCTCATATAATATTGTAAAAAAACCGTGTAACTGAAACGAGTTTTTACAGTTTGCCAAGCACGAGTTAGACGCAGTTATCAATAAAGTTATAACAATTTTACTCGGCAGATGTTTTCCAGATGAATAAATATCTCTGGTGAACTAGTTATTTAACATAATTTTTATGATAACTCGGAACAATTTTTTATAAGCTGCTTCTTAAATAATTAAAACTTTTTCGAGAAATATGACGAAATCGAATAGTTTGAATTGTAGGCAGACGCCGTTGAACTTGTAAAGAAAAAAATAATTTTAAGCCATGGTTTACAGTCTGCCTTTTATGTCTTGTAATGTTTAGTTTCTGAATAAGCGTTATATTAACTTGATGCATAAATTCGTAGCGTTTTTTTTTCACAATCTTGATTTATTGAATTTAGGTAAACAATATTCAGAAACTACTCAACAGGGTATTCTCCTCCATTGTTTACATTTGTTTACCAACGTTCTGGCAGTTTTTCTATTCCACGCCTGAAAAAATAGGGTTTAGAGTTGAAAAATTCATCTTGACAACTATGAAGATCAGCTTCATTATCAAAGGAGTTGCCTCGCAGGTTCTTAGATAAAGACCGGTAAAAGGCAAAAATCTAATAGAGAAATGTCAGGAGAATAAGGTGGATGTGGAACAACTTTCCAACCCAGTTCTTGGATAGCCGCCTTTTTAATGCGAGCAGTATGCGGGCAAGCGTTATGCACATATGTTTACTCTGTGACTTTTGCTGTTGTCGCTCAACCCCTACGGTACCCATACACCAAGTTTTTGCACTTTGCCCATAGAACGCACATGTCGTACGATCGTTGATTGGTCACAATTCATCAAATTAGCTAATTCCTTAGTTGACTGACGGGGATCGTCATGAATTAAAGCGTTTAAAGGAGCTTCGTTAAAATCGGTTGGCTCCCTGAACATCGAGAGGCATTCATGTCAAAAATACTACCTCTGAAAGAAGCAAAGCATTTTTGTATCGTACTTTCCCCGATAGCGGTCTCCCCGTACACAGCGCAAATGCTTCTAACGGCCTCCGACGCTTTTGATTCAATGTTAAACTCAAACAAGGGGATATGTCGGAAATATTCATTTTTTCCTACCTGGCACTCAATTTTCTTTAACCGATAATTAAAATTAAGTTTCTTAAAAACCAAACTAGTTATGGCGTTTTTAAGAGCACAATACTGTAGCAATAAAATGACATTCACAAATAAGATATACGTTTCGTTCCAAGGCACTCTTGCCCCGAGGAACTGAAAAGGCTACGGACTTATGCATCAACCTAATATTTAAAGGCAGACGATTTGTCAAAGTACAAGTGGAAAAAAATGGTTCGCAAAAAATTGAACCCAAACAACAAATGGAACAATTTTTTTCAGTCTGTCGTTTTTTTATTTACTTTACTTATACACTGAATATGGAGAAGCCGACGATTTAGACAACTACAAATGTAATTATTAAATTTTAAAATAAAATATAAGAAATTACCGTTATTTTAAATCTATCCAACTATTCTTTTACAGTGTGTTACCATTTATTTTTAGTATTGATGCTCACACTTATGCAATAATGTAGACAGATGTTTCGTATGTGTACAAGCATAATTATTGTAGAAACATTATTTGATTATAAAGGATAAGAACATAAGCAATTGGTTCAAAATAATATAAATATAAAAAGTATATCTAATATCAAATATTTGTACTAGAAAGTTCAAACACTTTCTGCATCTTTTCCAGACATAATCATATTTTCACCAATATTCATTTGTTCTACACAATCCAAAATGTCGGTCGTCGCTGACCATCTCATCATCATCAGCCTCCTTGTCATCATCATCAGCCTCAATGTCCTGGTAAACATTTTTATCATCTAATCTAAGCAAAAACATTTTTTCTACTACCGTGCGTAAAATACTCAGTTTACGCACTCTCTAAGATTCGTAAAATAGACCTTTTTAATGTGCAGTGCGTAAAATAAATGATTTTAAGCACTAGTGCGTAAAGTAAATCTGACATATTTTTGACATTTAGGGCAGTGCGTAAAATAATTTACTTTACGCACTAGTCCGTAAAGTAATTTAATAATATTTTTGTTTTTCATATATTTTTCGGTAGTAGAAAAAATTTCGTATGCTACTCATGTGTAAAGTATCCTTTTTTTATTCATGGGATTGCCAATATTCCCATTCATAAGAAAGGGTCACTTTACACACTTGTTGCATAAATAACTATTGTTAATGTTTATAGTTTATAACATGCAACTAAATAAGAGGAGTTTTTGCGAGTATCAAAAGTGTCAAATAAGTTCGAAAAATTGGTGACAAAAGAAACAAATGGGGACGTAAATTATGGTATTTAGTTATTAATTTATTTATCATATATTTAAAATAAAAATGTTTTCGAATTTAAATTCAAAAATAATTATTAGGTATTTATGTCCTTTTTAAAACCTTATATATTTAATTAATTACTCTTAAAACAGTATTTCGTAATTTTTGAATAATTTTAAAAATAATTTTAATATTTATATAAGCAATTTAGGGGAATTATTATTCAATTTTTTAAACGATTTCTAGAATTGCCTAAATGTATATTAAGTGGTAATATATTATTATATTTTGATAGCTTACGGCAGTAAGTATGTCCCCTATCAAAGGCAGGCTCAATTTCACTCAGTGTTTACACTGCACTCTAACTACTTGATAGATTCTGCTTTGAAAATTATCTTTCTCAGAACTCTGGCAAATTTACCGTAGTTTCGACTTTTACTACTGTAAGTGCGTAACAAACCCTCAAGATCACGCAACTGTGTGCTGCGAAACTCGGGTTTGGGTAAGAAATAAAGTTGCATGCTAGGACCTTACGCACCTATGTGCATGCAAGGAATCGGTTTAGGTAAGAAACAAAGTCTGCCAAACTGATGGTTCGCTTGCGTTTTTATATAATAAAATGTGCTGATCGTTGCACGTTTAAAGTGTATAGTTGCCTGTGTTGACTGCTCGCGTTGATTATAATTTATCGTTAATATTTACATAATATTTTTCAAGTTCAAGTTCAAACTTAGGACAGGGTAATAGTTACTTAGCAGTTTATGCATTTTAGTAGTTTGCCATGTCAGTAAAAAAGATAAAAGTATCAGCCTGTTTTGAAAAAAGAATGTCCACTGATTGTACTTGAACGCTTTGTTGATCCCCCATTATGCTTTGATAATTTCCAATTTATTTCGTCGGTATCGCCTAGCGCCTGTATCCTACACGTCGGGATTATACAGTATCCTGTTGCGGCGTGTTGGAATTTTTCCATCGGTGTTTTCGCAATAGAGTTGTCGTGTAATATTATGAGTTACCAAGACTGTAAAAGAATGTCGTCAAGCTTTAAAAAAGCCATTATTATGTATGCATTAGTTACCCCACAGAAATACTCAAATCACAAGCCACGAAATCGATGTTAGTTGTCGTTGTGCCGGACTTAAGTGCATCAAAAATATTATGGACGCAGAAGATCAGACATCGTGAGACACATGAACCAGCTTAAAACACATGATAAACAGATGAACAAAACCTGTATGTAGGAGAATTAATTTCTCATCGTCCTGTAAAGCGTCACCGAACTAGAAAAATTAAACGTTAATTACATTCAGATTCATACACATTCAAGGTACGAATCTGCGGAAATGAAAATTCATTTGGAATCCCAATATGTTATAAAACGATGCTTTCTCTTCTTGTAGTACGTGCAAAATGATTGCAAGTTATTCAGGAACTATTACCTTTAGATTGACATACTAAACGTCAAAAACTGCATCGCTGCACTTAAAGCAAGATCCATACAAATTACATTAAATTTACCGTGACATATTGGCGTCCAAATTTAATATAACTTTCTGATAACAACGCACGGATATATGCAGTGCGTGTGAAGAATATCAGGCAAAGAAATCAAGTTAACTTTTCTCAGAGTTCGGCGGTTTTGCAACTGAAAGCCGACCATAAATTTCATCTTTTGAAAGCAGACATGTTTTATAAAAGGAAGATATTGTCTCGGTTAAACTTGCAAGAAATATAATTAAAACAGAGGTCATAGCTTTGAATTTTCAAAAAAATGCCTCCTCCCAATATTAGCTCAAGCGATGTGCATTGTAAAAGGCAACTCTCATTTTGCTCTTTTAATATCCGTGTTCTACCCACCGGGAAATATTTTTTTTTACATATATTCCGAAACTGCAGGGATAAAAGGGTCTGATGAGGTAGCACTTTTTCAGCGATAATTATTCCTTATGTAAATATTTACAAGAACATACTCCATTTACTCGAGTGCAAGTACCAAACAGTAATACACGTGAAATTCAGTAAATAAAAAAGAATATCTAGTAAACTCATTGCATTGTAGTACCTTAAGGCAGTAACATTTTCACACTTTACCCTACATTTAGACAGTAGATTCTACATTTACAAGAAAGCTTGTTAGAACGTAAAATGAATAGCATGGTCGTCTTCAAGAAATTAATATTTCTAGGCTTTCATATTCAATCCCTAAAGGACCATTTGCTAAATAAATAGACTAAAACGACTACTTCATAATACAGCATCGTCTGTCGCCGAGCGATATTGCTCAAGAAAATCCTCTGAGCATTATATACAAAGGAATTTTAGAAAGCCATGCGATTCGTTTTATATTGGCAACGTAGAATGTTTCAATGACTCCGGGTTAGATTCCTTTACCTCTTAATAAATAGATGGCGATCGATATTGCATCATCGATAACAAAGCGAGTTGCAGTTTTATATTGCAAGGGCTCTTCAACCTATAAATAAAGGGTACAAGGACACAAAGATTATTGCCCAATATTTATATTTTTTCATAGTTTTAAAGCCATAATATGATTGGGCTATTGGAATCAGGCAAAAATAATCACAGTATCACAGTTCGAAGTTATATCAATTTAAAAATTTGTCTTGCCGATAAAAAAAATAAGAGTCCCAGCCTGAAAAAAGATGAATGTCCACTGCTTTTACTCTTGCTTTAATGAACACACTTGTTGCTTTGATAATATACAATTTATTTCGTAGCTGTCCCCTGTGTCATACACATCGAGATCATACAGTATCTTGTTGCGACACATTTTTCCGACAAGGATTTCGCAATAATAGATACAAGGGGAGTATTTGTGTAGCATTATAAGGGACCAAGAATGTGAAAAAACGCAGACAAGCTCTAAAAAGACACTATTACGGACGCATTAGGAATTCCATAAAAAAAACTCAAATCATAATGCACTGAAATCGATGTATTCGTTGTGTCGGACTTTAATGATTTGAAAATATTTCGGAGGCAAAGTGATCAGATATCATAAGACACTTCAATGAACTTAAAACACATGATAAACAAAACGTGTATTTGGAAGGATTAATTTCTCATCGTCCTGTAAAGCGTCATCGAACTAGAAAAATTAAATGTTAATTACCATCCAGCTTCATATACATGCAAGATACGAATCTGCCGGAATGAAATTTCATTTGAAATCCCAATATGTTATAAAGCCTTGCTTTCTCTTTTTGGAGTAAGTGCAAACTGACTGCAAGTAATTCAAGAACTATTACGTTCAGATGGATATATTAAACCAGATGACCATGGTGGATATTCAAATCATAAAAATAAACTAACACAAAGCGTCATCCTGCAAAGCGTCATCGAACTAATGTATGTTAATTACCATTCAGCTTCATACACATTCAAGATACGAATCCGGAATGAAATTGATATCCCAATATGTTATAAGCGATGCTTTCTCATCTTGGAACAAGTCCAAATGACTGGAAGACATTCAAGAACTATTACGTACAGGTGGACATATTTAACCAGATGGCCAGGGTAAATACTCAAATAAAAAAAAAACAAACTACCACAAGAAACTTCACTTGCGATGATTGAACATATTATGGCCGAAATTCCCATTATACTCTTCACGATTCTTAGAAATATAAAGAAAGACCTAAACGTTAAAAAATGCTTTGTATGTACTGAAATACTCGAAATCTAGATTAAAAAGAATCATATGAAACTTAATATAGTGTGTGTGTGTGAGCTGACGAGTTTACACCAGGATTATTCAATGTTTGATTTTAGTTGCTTCCGGTATTGTTTAGGTAATATTTTATTCGGTATCGTCGAAAATGTTCGCTATATTTTTTCATTTTCGTTATTGAACATGATTTTTTGTCATTATGTTCAGACAAATAGAAAATGCAAAAAATATTTTTTGCATATTTTTATAATATGAATTAATACTATCGTTAAGCATCTAAATCATTCTTTCATTTATAAAGTGCCTTAAATGGCATTACGCCGCGCCGTCACGTCCCATCCCGCCGTCTGCCATTGCCATTCCGTCAAAATACGGTAAGGATCGGGTCCATTTAAGTACTTTTTTTGCTCCATTTCCTTTTTTGCTTCAACATATTTATAAACATGTTTATAAATTTGAGCGCAAGACATTTATCAGCGAAAAAATTGTTCCACCCCCCTCCTCCCTAAAAAAGCATATTTTCAATTTTCAAAATTCATATTTTTAGTGAACAAAAAACAGTACGATTCAAAAATAAAAATGCAACACCAAGTTAATTTTAATATAATATATTTCTAGTTTTGGGGTACTTAAGGTTAAAGGCTTCTACGAAGATTTAATTTTTTGTACATTTTCCTTTTTCCTTTAGCATATTTATGAAATTGAGCAAAGATATTTTAAGATTAAGTTGACATTGTAAAATAGCTTCAATTGAGTGGGATAATAATCTTTCGTCAGTCTATTGGGAATTTATCAGCAAAAAAATTGGTTGGTTAGTTCTTGTTGATTGAGCCCCCGTAGCAAGCGGAGGGTTATGCAAAGCAATAATAATACCTATTAACATTTATATTATAATCGCCTTATGACAAGATGATTCGGATTGCGATACACTACGTTGGATATGAATATGCAGCCGGGACGACTAAATTATTAACGTTTCGTGAGGCGCAGCTGTTCTAGCAGATAAAACAGTCTTTCTTTTGCATCGTGTATGGTAACCTATAGTGTTAAAATCCCCACCGCATGGGTAGCCGCATGGGTAGCCACCGATTTTAGACCGACTATCGATACGTCCGTGGCGGTTTGTGTTAGAAGGCTTGATGTGCATGTGCCAAACATTTTGATCTCTTGGATACACTGCACTTGATTACGTTATAATTTACAAATTAATAATATCGCATTTTAGCATAGGGAAGAACACTACCATTCGATAGCGATTTACATTTCTAGACACATTATAGGAGGCTACCTATGCGGTGGGGATTTTTACAATATAAGTTACCACACACGATGCAAAGAAAGACTGTCGTATCTCATGCGAAGAAAGGTTAATAACATAATCGGCTGCATATTCGGATATAACAGACAAGATGGTCCATTCGGCCATGCCGAACGTTTCTTCATATGTGACTTGCACGATAGAATTAAGTCGGATGTCGTGACTGTTACATAGAATCAGCAAATAAGTCTTCAATTATTTAAACACTTCATGCAGGGACCTCCGCTCGCTTTGCTCGCTACGGGGGCTCAGCAAACAGAAACTAACCAAGTGCTAACCAAAACTAACCCAAAATATAAAATCCCAGCACATTTACATTACAGTCGCGCTATAAAATTTGCGATTTCACACATCCGATACGAATAAGCGTTTGGCATAGCATAGGTATTAGCCGAATGGACATCTTGCCTGTTACACCCGAGTATGCGTACCGGCTGAGGAAATAAGTATGGTGTATTGTCAGACGATAAGAAATAGTGTCATTTCTGTAGTGCTCGTTTGTTTTTTTTTCGCCACGCCTCGCCGTCATGGCCAACTAATAATAAAACTAAAAAGCCGTAAAGCATTTTTACAATAGAAGAATGTTAAATTATCAACATTTCAAAAACTAGAAGTTTTTCTACAAAGTCACCCTTATTTTTAATGCTATATAAGATAAAATTTTAAAAATAGGCCTGTTTCCATTTAAAAAAATGACTTTTAACGATTTTTTCATTTAAATTTCTAATGTTAGTTTTTGATCACCCTGTATTTATTTATTATAAAAATGTCAACACAGACTACTAGAGTAGTTCCCCTTCTACAAGGAAACCAACTCCAATTATTAAATAATAAAGGCTTTCAATAGGAGAAATTGATATAAAGTCAAAAGCGGTCTTATCGTGCTGGTCCAAAGGTCATATTTTTCATTAAATGTCATTCCTTTGACAGATTTTACACGCAAAATCTGCCACGAATGAAGTTTTTACTGAAAATTGTGACCTTTGGACCCGCACCATAAGATTGCTTTTGACTTATAGTTATATCAGCGAATATTAACTACGACAAGAAGGTCCACTCAATGGCAAGAGAGCGCTACAAAAGAATCGTCGTTTATTTTCTTCGTTGCCTGGTAACGATCGGCGAACTTCGCCGCACACAGGTTGAATTTAAATAAAAGCTGGCCATAAACGATATTTTCGTTTGCGATATATTTAATCAAATTTATGACGAAATTATTTATAGCACTGTAATACTCTATTTGGCTTTGGAAAACACAATTGATATATTCTGAATTGTTTGCAGCGCCCTGTCAAACCTACGTTATGGTTTTTTTAATTATTATCACCAAATAAATATTTTGATAAAGTTTGTATGCAACTGGCTGTTTCAAAAATCTGTTAACGTTTTTAATTAGTTATTATTGATAACAATACTCAAGGTATGTAATAACTAATATTTAAAAGATTTTGATTTTGTGTTAATGATTTCACCATATTTCCGAATACTAATATTCTGACAAAAGACATCAAGAAGAAAATGTTGCTCGAATTTGCCCCATCTTTTAATATTGAATTAAATTTTGGCGTTTTGGGTGATTTTAAAATTCGTTAAAGGTTTCGCACAATATTTTTACTGTATATTTCATTCCTATTTTGTAATACAACACAACTAAAAAATAGCGATATTATCTTATATCGAATATTGACTCGACTATAGAATTTAGGCGTGAAAATTAATCTGACAAAAGGATGAGCTGGTCTATGGCCGCCGCGTCAAAGATCGCCTGCCAACGTGAGCATTTTAAGATCCTTTACAGGCGTAGCCGACTATATCAAAATCGGCCTCTCCTATTGGTCGATCCGCATGGCCCTCCGCTCGTTTCGCTCGCTACGGGGGCTCAAGAAAAGGAAACTAACCAGGTGCTAACCCAATCTAACCCAAGACATACCCAAAATCAAGAAAAAAAACTATTTAGAAACATAATCTTTTAAAAAAAAAATTAAAAAAAGCAACGGGGTTCGAACCCGTGCCTTCCAGGTAGGACCCAACTATCTAAACCTCTACACCACGAGAGCACGACAAATTGTTTGCATCACGAAGACATATTGTAATACGAGATGGATCGACCAATAGGAGAGGCCGATTTTGATATAGTCGGCTACGCCTGTAAAGGATCTTTGATGGCCCAACATGATTGTTTTATTTGCATCATGGCCTGCCGATATTCTGCTAGTGTTCGCGCGGGGAAGGAGACACACCGTTGACATGCCGCCGCGGAGAGTGATCCTTCTTATTATATAGTTTTGCCCAAATACATAATAAAAAGATAAAGACTGATGTACTATACTGCTTAATAAATACTTTGGCTGAATCAGCAGATAAAAATTTATCATTTAGTTTTAATTTGTAAATATAGCTTTGATATTACCTTGGGATAGTGAGAATATAAGCAAGTGTTTTTGAACAACAGCTGCACTGATGCTTCTATATTTTTTACTAGTTTCGTCCCTATTAGATTAATTTTTAAAAATAGCGATAACTCTGAAATACATTTATGACAAAATTGCAGGCCCTCATCAACGCGTTTCTGTCGTCCGCTTAACATTCATTTTCCTCGTTGCAAAAACAAAATTTGGATCATCGAGTTCAAAATTTAAAACCCTTTTTTTTACAACGAAGGAGCCCTTAATTTTCAAAATCATTTTTTAAACCCATTTAAGGACATGCAAATGATTTTTATACATGAGTTTTATCGTTAGTGATAATTGATACTCCCTATATATAAATATAGATGATGAGCAAAAAATTCAACAATTATTTGTCTAAAAGACGATATATTAAACGTGTAATACTTAATAACTTTTATGTCTTATTTCCGGTAAACCTTATTATGGCCAGCTTTCCTAGAAATTGGACCAGTGTGCGCCGGGTCCAAAGGTCACATGCCAGTATCATGCTAGTTTTCGCGCGGGGAAGGAGACATACCGTTGACGTGCCGCCGCGGAGAGTGAATCTTCTTATCGTAGTTAATATTCGCTGGTTATATTTAGACCTGCAAACGTCATTTTTGAAATAAAATTCAGAATTTGTCAAAAATGGTTAGACTTAGGCATATGATATTATCTATAAAATATATCTAGACTTTTCTGAGGAATTAAAAATGTCTTAATGTACAGGGTATTCTATTTAAAATATAATATTTTTAAATTGTAAGTAAATCCAAACAACTTTTGTATTAAACCTTTGTTGGTGCACCCCGTAGATTCTGAGATGTGTGATCCCATAATAAACGGGCCACCCTGTACATTACGTTATTCACATTCTCTAAAGCTAGCTACGTCTATACAAAAGAAGAACCGAGTTACACCTCAGTCAGGTGTCTCTGTCACGTCCCAGCATAGACCTCGCTACCATTAGACAGTTCTAATGCTCGAGAGCGTATTTTTAACGAACAAGTGGTGCTGCTGCTATCAGTGATCTAGTCTTAGTTAAGTTTATTAAAAACTTTTCAAGATATTGTGCCATTAAGAATTACTTATTGAAGTCAATAGATCTAGTTGACTTATGTTCCGAGATCGCTAGTTGAACATGGGGGAAACAAAGTGAAAAATCTCATTTTACGATTCTTTGGTGTGGGTTGAGGACATACACAAACACGTAACAAACATATGGGATAACACAGACAAAAATTATGTGAAATTAAGAAATTATAAAATATAATACTTGTCCGAGAAAGAATTTGCAGTTATTACCGGTTGCCTGTAGTTAAGCTTCACCTGACAGAACAGGGAAGTGAGGGATATTTTGTGACTACTCATGCTTAAAGTTCGTATATTTTTATGTTTTGGGACTTTCTTAGCAAGTCCCGCTCCCGCTCACCTCGCATTGCGATGAAGTGGGAGGTGCCAGCGTGGGGCTTAGCACGTGGGCGATTGAAATATGTGTTTCTGCTCTCCTGAATCTTTTGTTTGACCGAACGACAACAGGTGCTAATGAGAGGGTTTATACAGGAGTACGGCAATACGAGATAGATACATCTAATGGCGGCCGTGGTTCATATCTCATGTCCACAATATGCGCGGTTCTCGGTGAGCCACGAATGCCTAAATTATTATATTTGAATACCTTCCTATCGATATACTCGTGTATGCACTTAATTTAAATAATATCATGCAAGTTGCGTATTCTTGTAAACCAGCTGGCCGAGAGTGCCGCCCCTAAGCACTTGTTTTATAGCCTTTATAGTTTTTTGACAATGCAGTCAGCGATCAAGCACCAAACCGATGCTTCATATATCAAAAATGGCCTTGTCATGTAATCCATATATGATAAGTTTATTTTTGGGGCTAAGAAAGGAACCACTCTTGATAAGGAACTTAAGTCTGTGCAGTATTATTCGGTTTTTATCCTGAATATAAGTAAGATATTTGCCAAAATTGAGCTTTTTATAAAAATTATTCCAGGGTATTTGACGTAAATTTTAGGAAGGATAGGGATGTTGTTTATTTAGGACTAATTTCGATGATTTCGTATTCTCTGAAAAATATGCCTAATTCAATTTGTGTTGGATTCAGCTGTATGTTTTAGTTATGGCTGTATGTTTTTATTTGATCCATATCAACGCTAAGGTTATTAGCTATCTACTGCGCGGTAAAGGCATTAAGAGCAGAATGCAGTATCATTGGCGTAAAACGCCGGGGACGATTCTGTATCGGAAATAAGATCAGCTATGTAATATCCGCGTAGTTGCGGCGATAGCACGGGCCCTAATCAATTTTGAAGTCAATAATGATTTATTAACGCGTGCCGACAAAGTAAGTAAGCTCACCAAGACAAGACGCAACTAACGATGCCTAATACAACGAAAAACTATGCGTAATGACCAAATATAAAACAATACTTAGTGGCATACCCGGTCAAACGTTCTCTCTTTGTCCATGAGTAATAAAGCGGTAAAATGCCCAGTATTAAGCGCTTCGTAAATATAATCATGTGCGATTCTCGCAGCTATCCTCACTGCGAAAATCGAACTGCTCCTCAGGCAGCATTTGAAGGTTCTGGGATGCTTCTCGGTAAGTTTAACCAAGGTATTCAAGGGCGATATCGGTCAGTAAGAAGTAATGAATCTAGGATCTTTTCCGAGTTTAGGGAACAGTACTGCCTTCGCGATGTTCCACGAACTTGGAACCGTGTTAATCATTCGGTGACTCGAGCGTGCAATAGCACGTCGACGTCATCTGGTACTTTTCCGTGTCCCTGATCGTCCATTTTACATATTTGCCTTGATGGCGAATAACGGTATTTTGAGACCGGGTACCACAGACCTGACTCGAGAGTTTCCATAAAAAGACATCTTCCGTGCCGAGCTCGTTCACAAATTTTATCTCCCCGTAAGTGGAATTTGATCTGCCAATGCATTAAATCTAAGGCGATCATTGACAGCACGGTTTCTCTGCCACCTGCATAGAATTCGGTTTCGGAAGTTAATGAAATTGAAGATTTCAACAGAAAACATTTTTTTGAACTAGTTTTACAACCATTTACAATCATTTTTGTATATTTCATTAAATCTGTCAAACGTTGGCTTATATCATATAATAGCCTTCTCGAGCCTCTGATCTGACACCTTTTGGCTAATTAGTTATCTATAGCGGGGATAATACGAAACGCAGCCCGAGTAAGACAAAAGACAACAATTGGTGTATCGAAATATCGACAACAATATCTGTAAATATAGATATAGTCAGAAACAGGATATATGTATTGTAGTAAATTAGGTTATATTTAAAAAATTATCAATCTTGGACACATCTTCATTTTGACCTATTACTAGCGTCCTTATACAGCGCCTTGAAGTGAAATTTATTTTTTGTAAAGCTCTTAATGCCATTTTGTATACAAAAGCACAATGATATTCAAATAAATGAATTTATTACGAAACGTCATTTAATGCATTTGTAATCAAACGTTCCTGACCAGATACTTCATATTATGTTGTAATCGACATGACGCTAGTAATTATGCTGTCCAAACCAAAGCTTTTAGTATATGTTTACAATAGAGGCGACGTTCAAAGGCGACTGGCTTTGTGTAAAGCTGCAAGTGCAAACTAATCCGGTTTAAAATCACTTTAGCGTCATGCAATATGATAGCGGGTAGATACAATGCCCTTCTTTGAGTTTCCATAATTGCATTACGGAATGCATTATTACATACGGCACACGGCTTGGTAATACTCTTGAATCATTAAAGAGATAGTACTTGCAAGATGGATTCCATCAATAATAGATGGAAAAGAAAATGGTAAGGTTCGTACACATTTATTTATAATTAACTATTTAAAAAGTGAGTCTTGTAAGTTTTTTTTTTCTGCGTAAATACGTGGTGATTGTAGTTTGACATATCCTGATCGTAAAGTTTAGTTTGCACTAAAACAGAGTTTTATCCACAATACCGAAACAGAACGTTAGCACTCGACGCGCGTTTCGCATTATAATTATCAAGTTAATTATAAATTCATTATGTTTTTGTCAATAGATTGTTTTTACCAGTGTGCATTCTTACTGGCTAAGATCGATCTTACCTATGCCACCGAACATTATATATACGATAAGAAGGTTCACTTTCCGCGGCGGCAGGTCAATGGTGTGTTTCCTTCCCAGCGCGAAAACTAGCAGGATCTTCTCAGGCGACCTTTGACACGGAGCACACTGGTCGAATTTCTAGCAAAGCTGGACATAATAAGATTTCCCAGAATTAAGACATAAAAGTTATTAGGTATTATCCGTTCAAAATATCGTGTTTTAGACAAAGATGCTTTTTTGTTGAATTTTTGGATCATCTATATTAGAAATAGGGTATATTATCACTAACGATAAAAATCTTGTTTTAAAATCATTTGTATATTCTTAAACTGTTTAAAAAAATTGTCTAAGAAGTGCTCCTTCGTTGTAAAAAAATGGTTTTATTTTTTTAATATGATGATACAAATTTTGTTTATTTGCAATGATCGCACGAGCAAAATGAATGTTTCGATTAATCGATTATTTCGATTAAACGATTATATAATTGAAAACAATAGTATGGCTATGGGTTCGCCTTTATCACCTTTATTAAGTAATATTTTTATGGAAAATTTTGAATTATATTTTGTTGAATATGATCAGTATAAACCTTTAATGTGATTGAAGGCGTTATATAGATGACATTTTTTCAATTTATCCATATAACGAATATTTTCTTAACGATTTTCTAAATCATATTAACACCAAAGAACCCACAATCAAATTCACTATAGAAAGAGAAATTAATGAACAACTTTCATTTCTTGATATTCTTATAAAAAAAGGACTTGAATAGTTTCGAAACAAAAATATACAGAAAACCTACACAAACAAACAGATATTTAAATTTTGATTCAACTCACCCAATAATGGTCAAAAACGGGGGTCGTAAAAAGTCGAATATGATCGAATGAAAACAATTTGTAATAAACAAAATTTCAACACAAAAAAAGAATTTCTAACCAATGTTTTAATTAATAATAACTATGCTATTGCTTTCATTGAAAAATGCTTTATTGATTTTGAAGAACCAAATATTAGACAAAATCAAAATAGACCTATTACGAACCTCTTTATTCCTTATATTTCTGGTTTATCAGACAAAATAAAACGAATAGGTAATAAATTTAACATTCGTACAATTTTCAAAACAGAAAACACACTTAGATCCAAACTAACAAAAACAAAACCACTCAATGAAAATGAAACTACTAAAAATGATCTCTATAAAATACCATGTGAGTGCAATAAATTTTATATAGGTGAAACCTGTAGACCATTATCAAAACGTATAAAAGAACACCAACCTTATATTAAAAATGCACAATTCCACACATCACATATTTGTCAACATGCATCTCAGAATACAATGGAACGCTTCAAGTATTTTAGCAAAGGAGCTTTCATCTAAAAACGTAAATTTAAAGAAAATGCTTTTATTCTATTAAATAAAGATCAATGTGTTACTTCAACTTCTGTTCGTTTTAATAGCACATGGTTACCTTTGCTAAAAACTGAAGTTGATAAGGGACACTTAAAAATGAACTAATCCTTTCAACAAAAATCATTAAATTCTTCCTAAGCGAATAACACCAAATTATAGATATTATAAAACTTCAAACACAAATTAATTTACCAAATAACACCTCAATATCACACTAAAGACCAGTAACCAATAATTAAATATGGCATTATAATTACCATCTCGTCAAAGTCAATTCAAAGCTTGACAATCTGCAAGAGCTTTTTTCTGTTTTATTGTATTTACTAACCGTTTTCATTTTTAGTTTTTACCTTTCTTGACAACGGGAATAGATTTATTTCCCGAAACGTTGAAGTTATCCAGGTATTTCGTTAGGGTCACTAAACTAGCACTTGTGCTATTTACATCCTGGAGCCAGAGCCGAAGAGGCTCTATATAACAAATTCAAAACGATAGTGGAGAGATAACCCAAAAATTTGTAAATTTATTTATTTACGAATTTGTAATTATGATTTGATAAATATATAAATCTTTTACATTTTAACTCACCAACGCTATACAATAAACAGAAAAATCAAAACATTTTAAATATTAGTTATTATATACCTTGAGTATTATTATCAATAACTAATTAAAAATGTTAATACATTGATTCGCTCATGGAGTTCGCGGGCTAAGCTCGTTCGCAGCGCGTCCTCCAACGATCTCTTTCAAAGAATCTCGACAGATTGCGATGAGACCGCGTACAGCTCGAGACCGCCTAGTGCGAATATTTTTGATGATCGCGTTCCATTCTATTTCCATAAATCGTCAAAATCGGAGTAAATAGGCGACATTCGTGACTAAACTAAAACCCGCTGTAGCGTTTAAATTCTGGTTCAGGCAATTCGATATCGACCAATAACCGATTCATCGTTATGCCAGGTCCCATTTTAGGTTGTATTATATCTTACTGTTACTCCCTGATAGGATTAGTACAAATACTACAAGTAACTAATTGTCCATGTGAATCGTTAGAAATATGTAAGATTGGATTGTCGTACTGCACTTTTTAATTTTATTTTCTTGATTTTGGGCATGCCTCGGTTACACCGAGCGAAGCGAGCTGAGGGCCAGTGTGAAGAGAAATATTAATTTAATGATAAAAATATTTGGGTTAGCCGTATTATAGCAACTTATATGTGTTTTTGCGATGAAATGTAGCTGTTAAATAATAATGGTGATTGGACGGTACCGGATTGCCATATCAAAATTTAAACGTTAGTGAAACCCGCGTTTTTGTCAGCGTTACTGGAATATGAATGAATATGGAGGATTAAAAGCTAATTTTAATACTAGAAAAATATGCCAAACTATATGATCCTGCTAATAAAAACTATGCCAAACAGCAAACAAAAGACAATAATTGCTGGTTGGAAATGGCGCTTTTCTTCCGCTTCAAATAGAAGAGCTAATAAAAAGATGTCGCTCGTGGAATTATTTTTTTTTGGCTTCAGCAACTTTAGGGTGTGTGCCAGCTTGCTTACCAAATGCGATTAATTTTCGATGACCTCATCCTCGAAGGGACCGCGAAGTGACGGGAGCGCGATCGCCTGATCCGAATGATTTTGTAAAGACTGCGATCAGCTCAGCCCGGAACGGAGCGCGATGCGATGCGACGAGATCGCGACCGCTTAATGCGTTCTCTCGAATGTTTGGTGCCTAAGCTACATAACTCCCTCGATATCCAGCAAATGGAACATCCAACATCTAGCACAACTAGACTAAGTTTCTAGCCGGATAGCGATATGACGTGACATTATGATATAAAATAATTTTGGTTAATACACTGAAAGAAAATTTTCGATAATAAAAAGGAAATATTTGTTTGGGTAGTATTTGTTAACGAATATGCTGCCAAATTAATAGCAACTAGATCTTATTTTTTATAAAAATAGTCCATTTTAAATGTTACACATTAACATTTTTTTTTTTATTTGCACACTATTTGGTTGCATTTAACAATATACAGTAAAGCAAAGCATATGTATTATTAAAAACATTAATTTTGTAATAGTACATAAATTTCTGTTATTATATAATATAATTGGTTGATAGTTAATATACGGATTTCCATTAAATAATACACATACATAATTATAATAAGTATTTTTGATATTAACCTCCATATGAATTTGGTTAGTATTAGTAACATTGAATAATTATAAAAATAACTACAGTAACAATTAATAAAGGAAAAATATTAGAAATGGTAGCATCTGGATGTGCGACCCTGCGTGATATTGGCGCGAATCGTCGTGATCATTGTCATTTAGCGTAGTAGCAGAGACAAGGCTAGTAGTAGCAGGCCATCGGGCTATCGCTATTCGCCTTCTTGTCCTTGTATCTTGGGCTCTGTTCCTGCTGAGTTATCTCAGTAGTGTCCCTTTTTTCTGTACATGTTATCACATACCGTAGTGGTATGTGTATACTATCTATGAGTGTCTCGGCGCTGTTAATTAGTACAAGTTTTTCCACCCGTCATTAAATTTATGAAGGAAAATATTGCTATATGATTAGTGCATTGAAGGTAGAAATTATATAGCGATAGTGCAGTGCATCGGTGTTACTGTATTTCTGCGGCTTATTATATTAGCGGAGAGGTAATTGACGATTAACTTGAGACTTGACAAATTTGTGGTTATACGTGCTCGAGAGCACAATGAGTGGCCTGATTGAGCTGTTCATATGTTTTTTTTTTCTTATTTCATGGGTACCATCCAGTTACTATAGAAGTTTGTAACATAGGTAAATTTAAAGTAAAAAATAATTGACGT
>MU191117.1:24513-37994 GCA_016904865.1 Pissodes strobi | reverse complement strand
CCTCTTGAATTGTCCAGCAGTTTAATTATTGACAACAAATTACAAAGTCTAGAAGATTTAAATAGATAGATAGATATATGTGTGGAGGAGGCGTCATCGCCTTTATGTCACTGCGACCTGTAAGATCTATTGCAAATTGCAACCCTCCTTGTACTTAGAATATTGTGTCCAACCGTGTCCTCTTGATCAGGCTCCAAAGTCACGACAGTGGCTCCATGGTGTAGCTTAACGCTTCTGGATTGGTTGTCCCCGCAGTTTCGAAGCGCAACTTCAAAAGTCCTTCACAGTGGCAGAGAATGTGTTTTGCCGACTCCTCCCCTTCCTGGCAGAACCTACACAGGGTTTCATCCGCCAGGCCTATCATACTCATAAGTCTCTTTAGTCGGCAGTGTCCTGTTAGTAGTCCCACTATGATTCTTATTGACTTCCAATTATAACTTAACAAGTCTGCTGTTAATTTTGCCGAAGGTTTGCTGATGAAATCTTTGGCATGTCGATGTCCGAGTAGATTAAACCACCACCTCTGGGACGCTTCTTCTATCCCTTTTTGAATGGATGTCTTGGCTATGGGCCTTGCGACTCCACAAAATGGTTCTGGTCCTGTTAGTGGCTGGGACGAGCCTTTTCGAGCTAATTCGTCTGCCATCTCGCTTCCTCCATGGCCTTCGTGTCCTGGCACCCACGCCAAGGTCACTTTTCTATTAAGCCTTCACATTTCGTTCAACAGATTTATACAGTCCAATACTAACTTTGATGTTACTATATTGGAACATACTGGATTGATTTCTGCTTGGCTATCGGAGTAGATAACGACTGTCTTGTTGCTCACCTTCCTCCTGATCATTTCCTCATACAGAGGATAATAGCTGTTTTTACCGCGTGAAATACTGTGGCGAATGTGCCCATAGGTACCGAGATTTTGAATTTCCTTGGTTCGTAGATTCCGGCTCCTATTCCTTGGTCGGTTTTCGAGCCGTCTGTATACCACACTATGTCTGCCCTTATGGGTGGGCCTTTTATCCATAGGTCTCTTGGTGGTATTTGTGTTGAAAATGTTTTTCAAAGCTATACTGCGGAGTGGAGCGGTCCTAGGGCATACCTAGGATTTTATCCTCCTTAATCTCGTAGTATAGTTTATTGTTTTCGGTGCCGTGTCCTCTTATTGGTGGTGTTTGGCCTTGTGCTAGTCTGTAACAGACTGACTTGGCGTCGCCTTGTATGAGAACGTGGAGTGAGTAGATTTAATAATACCTCCATCGCTGCGATTGCTCCATATGTTATCATGGGTCTAACAACCTTTGTGTATAACCATAGAGCAATTTTCGGGTTCAATCCCCAATTTTTCCCACACATTCTCCTACATATACCTAGAGCCATTGTGGCTTTTAGCGCCACTTTTTAGATGTGCGTGTTTCATGAAAGTTTTTGGTCAAAGATGACTCCCAGGTATTTGACCTCTTTGGAGAAGGGTATAGCTTCTCCAGCTAGCCTCATTTGCTTTAGCCCTGTTAAATCTCTCCTTTTGGTGAATGCCACCACTTTTGTTTTATGTGGATTCACTGACATTTGTTCTTCTCTGCACCAGAAGGGTACGATGTTAAGTGTTTTTTTTTCTTCTTTCTGATATGGTGCCCATGAACTTTCCTCGCACAACAATCGTCAAGTCATCTGCGTAGCCCAGGCAGTGAAAGCCTTCCGCTCGAAGTTTTTGGATTAGACCATCCATTAGAATGGCCCATAGTAGTGGGGATAATACTCCTCCTTGTGGACATTTTCTCCCGACTGCTGTTTTAAGTGTTGCCTCGCCACAGGTGGATACGATAGTTCTACTTTTAAGGCTGGCCTCGATCCATTGACGAATGGTTTCTGGGACTTGTCTTCCTTCAAGAGCTCTTCCGATCGAATCTGGTGACGCGTGGTTGAAGGCGCCTTCTATTTCGAGAAAAGTGGCTAGTGCTATTTCTTTATCCTCTATGGATTTCGATAGCAGCCTACTCAAATCGTCTAGGGCTAAGTCCGTAGATTTTCCTGCTTGGTATGCATATTGACAGTTGCTTAGCGGGTTGGCCTTTAGAGCACTATCTCTTGCGTATCTATCGAATAACCTTTCAAGGGTTTTCAGCATAAACGTCGATAGGCTGATGGGTCTGAATGACTTTGGTGTCTGGTCCGGTATCCTGCCTACCTTCGGCAGGTATATAACTTTCACCTGTTGCCATTTTATAAGTATGAATCCCCAAGCTATACAGCCTCTAAAGATCTTACAGAGAGATGATACCAAACGGTCCTGTCCTTTCTGTAGAAGTACTGGGTATATCTCATCTAACCCCGGCGATTTGTATATAGGGTTGAAATTGGCTTACTGCCCATCTGACCTTAGACGGCGTTATGATGTCCGCAGCTAGCCTCCAATCTTGCTTCGTCGGCCTTTTTTTAGGAGGCTCTTCGAGAGCTGTGGTTTCCGTCATCTGAATTGATGCTGGAAAGTGGGCTTTAATGAAAAACTTCAGACTTTCCTCACATGTTTTTGTGTATTCGTTGTCTTCTCCTTTCAGGAGTTCAACTCGGTTTGTAGAGTTTCCTTTTGCTAGCAGTGTATCTTTGCACAGGTGGAGGTCTCGTTCACCCTTTGGCAAAATATCCTTCATAAAACTCTTTTTGTCTTGCGGATTTCTTTGTTGTATTCCGTAAGGACTACTCTATATAGGTCCCATTCATTTGTCTTCTTGGCCTTTGTGAACAGCCTTCTTATGGTCTTCCGAAGCTTATTAAGCCTATCGTTCCACCAGACTATGTTACCCCCTCGTTTCCAAGTCTTTTCTCGGCAGTGTTCATGGTATGCTGTAGCAACTGTTTCGTCACCTTTTCGACTGTCGCCGTCTCCAAACTTGTCGTGTCTTTTGTATCTACTGTGATTAATTGGAGAACTTCGCTGAGGGATTGTAAGTATTCTTCCCAGTTTGTGTCTCTTGGATTTCTGAACAGCACTTCTTTGAGCACGGGAGTCTTTATGTCAAACCTTATGTACCTATGATCTGAGCACGATGGTTTTTGTGACACGTGCCAGTTGACAATTTTGTACAGATGGTCACGTCCAGGACCTTTTGTCGGATTGCGGTGATGAAAGTGGGTTCAGCAGAGCCCCTATTATTATAGATAAATCTCTTAGTTTTGCATAATAAAAACCTACTTATTTTTACATTTTCTAGTTTAGGCACTGGAAACCTTCTCTCGTTGTTGAAAAAACCGAAGTAATCTGTAATGAAGGGGACCAGGCGATGCTTCAAGTTCAAATCAACGGTTATCCGAAACCCGATATGAGATGTACCTTTAAAGATATACCTATTAAACCTAGTCATAAATATAAGTAAGTAATTGATCTCTAAAAAAGCAATTATAAAAACATAAATTATATAGGTATTACGATGCAAAAATAAGAAGCTTTAATAATATAAAATAGTTAGTAGTAAAAATAGGGGACAAACAACAGATCTAGAGATCTGTTGGGCAAACCGAAGGTTTAAATTGTTAGTGGCATGTATAATATGGAGTGCTTTTTTTAGAATTTACCATGAAAATCATGAGCATATCCTTTTGTTGGTGATTAAAGATGTACAGTTCGAAGATTCCGGTGTTTATACTATTATGGCAGAAAATGAAATAGGTTTCGACTCTGTGGATATCACTTTGAATGTTATAAGTAAGTCAACAGCTAAATTACTGATTTATGCATGACAATTTTTAATCGTTGGAAAACATTTTAGGGCACAAATATCCGGTCATCAAATCGAAAATTGAAGATCTATCGATTGGCGTTGAGGAAATTCTTATCGTTCCCGCCGTAGTAGACGGGATTCCAAAACCCGAAGTGCAATTTCTCAAAGAAGGCAAAGAAATCGAGCAAAGCGAACACATCCAAGTGGTTGTAAACTATCCGACGTACACTTTGATCTTAAAAAACACTGCATTAACGGATACAGGTATTTAATGTAATATAATATATTCTATACGTGTTTTAGCTGATATCACTATTATTGAGAATAGCTTCATCTTTCATTGCTTACTCAGAGTGTGCATGTATATTGACTATCACCTGGAGAAGAATTTATTATGATATATAATATTAACAAAAAACGATGCCTACGTAAGATCACACGATGGAAGTGAAAAACTTCATCAATGCGAGATTAAAATATACATATTTTCTGATCCTGATCCATTTTTAAATTTGAAACCGTTGCCAACTGCTCTGAACCGTTTTCCCCTCAAAAACTTTCGCGATTCTCCACCATTCCCCACATACCTGTTGGATTTTTTAGGTTTGTCAGATTTGGAGTAAGTACTGAAAATAATGGCAACATGGTTTTGGGTTAGTTTGGGTCAGTTTGGGTTGGATACTTCGCAACGGCGGAGCCAGATATGATGAGCAATTTTTCAACAAAATTGTGGGAATCCCATCCGCACCCCCTCTTGGAAGCATCGAGCTGTTTTAACCTTTCAGTGACCTCCCCGACATCAAAGCTGTGCGAGGACAAAGTGCCGGCAAACTCAACGGACTTGATGTGTATTAAGTCAACTTCATTGTAGTCGGAATATGACGACTGAAAGTGTGAGGCAAATGCCGTCAGGGACTCGGTTGTTGTAAGACATCCGGGCTGGAAGATTAGATTCCCTTTTGAGACCATGGATAAATGACCAGAAGTGCTTGATGTGTTCAGGGATTAGATGTTCTGTTTGGGTAAGATATAGGAGGTATAGTACATATCAATTCGAATCTTAACCTCACGACGAACAGCAGAGAAAGCATCATAGTCGCTACCAAGACCAGAATTCCTATATCTTTTATCAAGTATGTTCTCCCGAGAAATGCATTTACGAAGCCCACCATCAAACCATTTAGGATACTTCTCTGTCGCAACACATTCCCCCGAGGATCACCTCATAGAAGCGACAAATCATTGCGTCAATATCGACAATAGTTGATATGAAGGACCAGTCAATCTCCTCGTAGCATTGATTCAGTTCGGATTAACTGGCTCTACGAAACTGATACACCGCAACCCTGCAGCTGTTTCTCAAAATCTTGACGGGTCGGAGGCGAAAATGTGCTGATAATTATCCATTGGCAGCAGTGGAAGAGAGCAAGCCGAAACAGAAAAATCATCCAGGTTATCAGCGAAGATCAGATCAAGTGTTCTACCGAAGCAGTTCTGAACCGAATTCATCTGCTGCAACTCAAGAAAATACATTGTGTCGATGAGAATCTCGGCAGACTGTGAGTGAAATTCCGTTGGGATCAAAAGAGTCATCCTCCAGAGTCCACCTGATCAGAGGAAAGTTAAAGTCGTCGTATATTAAAAAGTTGTGATTTGAATACTTATTCCGTAGAGATTCGCATGTGTTACAGAAGGACCGATAGCACTCAGCGGTCGAATTTGGAGGTATATAGATACAACACACAACAAGCTTGCACCCAGCAATGCTTACCAGAATTCATACATCCGTAAGGTTCAAAATTGGGGTAGATAAAACGGAAGCGTCAATTTTATTGACGTGGCTATAAGAACACCGCCATCTCTCAGACAGTCAATCTCGGAATAGTTCCTGTCTCTTCGACAGACAGTATATTGATCACTGAACAATTCAGAATTGAAGAATCTAGCGTTCAGCCAGGTTTCGGTCAGGTCAGTCTTAGTTCTCACACCCCGAACATTCTGATAATGAAACACTATAGTGGTGTTTGAGTAGAGAGATTCCACGATTGCATGAAATCCGTGATCAAGCCCAATGCTTTTTTAGCGTCGCCCTGAGTTGGAAGGGTCGATTCCTGTTGGGAAAGATCATGACCCGATGTATCCTCCATCCGACACCGGGACTGACAAAAATTATCTTTGAGGGACACGTTGCAAACCTCAGCAGATGCTACCATATCAGGACCAAACCCGGAACAGACTGCATGAAGATTTTGACCAATTCCTAATCTCTTTGGAGATGTAAGATACAATTGCCACCCTTGCTCGGTAACTTGTCTCGGCGCGGCGTACCAATTTTCATCAATCGCGTCAGTAAAATTAAAAAAAGAAAACATTGATGAAACTTCCTCATTGTCAGGAGAGCCTTAGAAACAGAAATTTGTGCTTGACGTTAAAAACTCTATTGAATATGGTGAGGTTACTGTCATTAATCAGTCATTGACATACCTACATCTCGTTTTCATTTGTGAGCGTTTCAATGCTAATTAACCTATTACTTTTAAGCATATTAAGTTCTTTCAGATCAGCTACCAATCCAATCTCACAGTCTTCCGGCTCAACAATATGATCAGCCCGACAATCTCCCTGTTCAGACCAGCGACCTCGTCCTTATAACCATTTATCTTGGCTAGATAGTCATGCTGCTTACTGTTCGCACACTTCCTCCTCGAAGTCCTGAGTTCTTCGCTTCATTCTTTTTGTTTCAGATTCGATCTTGGTCTAAACAAACAGAGAGTGCTCATAGGCACTGAGATTTACTATAGGGGCTAGTTCTAAATAAAACAAAAACCTTTATTATTATATGAATATTTTAATAAGCTATTTTATTTGAAAATAACTGGAAGCTCATAAATAAACAAAATATAAACATTGAGTTATTGTGTGTAGTCAGTGCTACGATATGGACAATATCAGTCGATGCTAGGTTTCAACCTTGCAGAATATCACGAGAATAATACCTTAAAAGCTAAAGCAATGCATAAACAATTGGAATCCTAAACTAGTGTGTGATTGTAACCACTATCTTGCAGCTAAGTACAGTTAAATGCTCATTAAAGTTCCTGCGGAACTGCTACGTATGAGCTCCGTTAGCTGAGATAACCTTGATATGAAATACAGTAATATACAAGCAATAATAACAGGATAAATATTACCTTAATGTCCACCTATAAGCTACTATGTACACTATGTTCACCATTTGACGAACAACGTTCAATCGTTCAGCACATGGGAAAGTCACTTAAAAAACACTTGTTAAGTCTCTTGCAATAGCTTCTATATACAATGTAGTTCAATTTCTTGCAAATAAGAAGGACTTGAAAGTAGTGGTTTGAGATGGTATGCAGTTATCGCATAATAGCATCACATGGATGCCTTTGTGAAATGCGGTTTTTTGGTACACGCCTAAATGATTATAAAACACGCTATGCAGGTAGCATAGGTAAGCTGCAATCTGTGTAGTGGAAAATGCATTTGTGAGATCTTTATATTATAATAAAGCATAGAGGATATTGGCAGGCAGGGTGCCGAGTACGCTAATAAAGCGTCTTACTGACTGAGAGAATATTGGCAGATAGGGTGCCGGGTAATCTTTATATTGTAATAAAACTGAGAGAATATTGGCAGACAACGTGCCGGGGAATCCTTATATTAGAATAAGGCCAGAGCGTCTTCTTCTTCCCGTGCCGTCTTCAATGAAGGTTGGCGATCACATTGGCAAATGCGTGTCTATCTTGTGCCGTTCTAAGGACTTGCTCGGCGTTGAGGCCGGTCCAGTTTCTGATGTTTCGCATCCAGGACAGCCGTTTTCTTCCTAAACCCCTTTTTTCCTTCCAACTTTCCCTTAATTATTAGTTGGGGCAACTCGTATTTTTCATTCCTGAGTAGGTGGCACAAGTATGCTGTTTTCCTTATTTTTATGATAAGGCGAGAATTCACATGCTTGTTACACGCACAGAAGCATGCCAGTCACTGGAAAATACGTGCTATTTGCATGTGTGACTCGAGCCAGTTAAAAAGCACGCTTGAAGATGGCACGCTAGTAGATCGCAAGACGTTTGATTTTTCTGTCCAAGTAGTGCGATTTCGTCGAGCGCGTGGAGGTGGGGAGAGAGAAAAGCATGTAAATCGTGTCAAAATGTGTGTGAATGACTTCGTTGCCAGGCTATTTTACTAGCATGTGTATTTTTGGTAGTCCAAAGACAAGCAGTAAGCGTACAAGTTACTGGACACTGGCATGCTATTTTACTTGCATGTGTATTCTCGCCTAATATGTAGTAACTCTCGCTCACCCCCTATTCTCTGAAGTACTTCATCGTTCGTAATTCTCTCCGTCCAAGGCATCTTCAGCATTCGTCTGTAGCACCTGAGTTCAAACGCCTCCAGTCTATTCATCATGCCCGCTTTCAACGTCCATGATTCAATGCCGTACAACAGAATTGACCAGACGTAACATCGCACCAGTCTCAGACGCAGGCTCAGGTCCAAGTATCAATCAGAGAGGAGTCGCTTATATCGCATAAATCCTTGGCGTGCTTGCTCAATTCTAGTCCTTATTTCGCTATCGGGGTTTGTGTCTCTTTCAATCCAGGAACCCAAATATTTAAAACAATGTACCATTTCTAGGACTTCGCCGTCGATTTGCACTGGAATCGGGATATTCTGATTTTTGCTAATTACCATTGTCTTCGTTTTCTTAATGTTGATGTTCACACCATAGCGTGAGCATGCTCTTTGAATGCTATCAATAATATTCTGAAGCCCCCCAATGTCTGTGTCGGCCATTAGTACCGTATCATCAGCATATCTTATGCTGTTGATGGTTTCCCCATTTACTTTGATTCCATCTGAAATATCCTCTAATGTGAATTTAAACAGCTCCTCCGAGAAAACATTAAAAAGGACCGGTGACAATATGCATCCCTGTCGCACTCCTTTACAAATCTCTATTTCCGCAGATGTAGTATTCTTTGTTCTTATTTTTGCTGTTTGATGCCAATAAAGATTCTTTATTAATTGAATATCCTTTTCATCGATTCCCACGTTGACAAGGGAGTTAAGAGGCCTGTATGTGAAACTCTGTCAAAAGCCTTTTCGAAGTCAATAAAGCATATGTATAGGCTCTTTTTTGCTGGTCCATGCATTTCTGAGCCAGAAGTTGTAAGCTAAACCGTGCTTCACGAGTGCCCATGCTTCTCCTGAATCCAAACTGTTCTCTCGAGATCACCTGTTCGCATCTCTCCCGGATTCGATTGTAGACAATTCTGAGAAGGCTCTTTAGGGCGTTGCTCATCAAACTAATCAACCTAAAGTTATTGTATTGACGAGGATTCGGCTTTTTGGGAATGGGAATGAATCTAGACTCTAGCCATTCTGTTGGAATTTTACCAGAGTTATATATTTGGTTTAGTAGCTTTAGGAAGAGATCCAAGTTTTCTTCATCAATTAATTTAATAACTTCTGGATAAATATTGTCAGGTCCTGGGCTTTTATTGTTCTTCAGTTGGTTAATAGCACGTTCAAGTACACATTTAATTATGGTAGGACTTCTTCTAGGACTTCTCGTAAGTCGGCAAATAAATCCCTGATATAATTTTCCCATATGACTATTTCCTTGGAGACGTCTTTTGCTTGTTGGTGGTTGTTATCAAACAGTCTATATGGTGCTTGTCGCTTATTTGCTCCAGATATTTCCTTTATATTTTTGTGCAGGTTGAAACCATCATGTTTTCGCTGTAAGTATTCCAGTTCCTCACACCATTCCCTCATCCAGTCTTCTTTTGCTTCTCTGATTTTCCGCTGAATAATTGTATGGATGCGTTTATATTCCGTTTGGTTTTTGTTTTGGCATTCCCGGCGCTTGTCCATTAGCTCCAGAATTTCTCTGGTCATCCATTCTTTCTTTTTCTTAATCTCTGACTTAAGGTGTTTAGCTGTGACCTCTTTTAATACATTAGATATTTCAGTCCAGGTGGCGTCGGTGTCATCTGCTGTCAGTTGGCTTCGATTTGCTTGCTGGAGGTTGGGGTTAAGCTCGATCTGCAGGGAGTTTTTCCTCTCCTCTTGTTTTAATTGGTGCGCGTTAATTTGTCGTGAGCTTAAGTGTCAGAGAGAAATCAATTATCACAGGATTATGATAAGATCCTATATCTGCGCCGGGTTAAGCTTTTGCATTTTTGACTTAGCTGCGGAATCTCTGATTTACCATGATGTAGTCAATTTGGTTTCGCACTATGTTGTCATTATTGTGTTGAGGAGATGTCCACGTGTAGAGTCTTCGCGGCTGTTGCTTGAACAAAGTATTTAGGATTACAAACTTGTTTTCTTGACAGGACTCTATCAGCCTGTCCCCTCTGTCATTTCTTTGCCCCAATCCAAAGCTGCCAACCATCTCTGACGAGTTTCCCTTTCCGACCTTCGCATTTAGGTCACCCATAACAAAGGTAACTTCTTCCTTTCGTGTGTAATTTAGTAATTCCTTTAGGTCACTATACCATTTCTCAAGCTCATCCAGTGGTCTATCGCCGCCGCCGGTCGGAGCGTATACCTGAATCAAATTAATATTTACAGGCTTTCCAGGTAGTTGTATGCGCATGCATCGATCAGATAATGGTACGAAACCTACAACTGAGGTCGCTATGTTGGAATTCAGTAAGATGCCCACTCCATGTTGATGGGCGGGATCGTTGTTTCCCGAATAATAAAAGGTTTTGTGTGAGGTCGTGATCGATCCTGAGCCTGGCCATCGTGTTTCACTAATTCCAAGGATGTGCATGCCAAGTCTAACCATCTCATAGCAGGCATTTGCCAGCTTGCCTCCCTCGAACAGTGTTCGCACATTCCATGTCGCTATTCTGTAAGTGTGGTTTATAGTTTTCAACCCGGGGATTCTTCGCACCCTCTGACCATTGAAGGTCTGCCGGGGACTGAGGGCCATTCTTTGTGAATTTCTTGCCATTGTGATATACGCGCGCGGGAGAGTAAATGGGGTAGTTTCCCGTTGCCTTCCCCATCGCAGTGTGAAGGCCATCTAATACTGTTGCAGTCGAGCCCTTCACTGTCCTGACTTGAACCAATCCAAGATCATTCCTTTTGTGCTTCAACTCGTCTAGAGAGCATAACAAAACAATATTATATTGGCAGACAAAGTGCCGGGTAATCCTTATATTAGAATAAGGCCAGAGTATAACATAACAATATTATACTCTGATAAAGCATAGAGAATATTGAACCCCCATAGACGAGACCAATGGGGACGCTAGTACAGCGCTCGGTACAGCGTCTTACTTGTCAGAGAATGATTGTAAACGTTTGTGTTTACTTACTTGGGGTTCGACAAAAGACTCGATTGAAATGAGCCCCCATGGGACGCTAAATACCTCGTCCGGTACAGCGTCATACTAACTGAGAGAATAATGGCAGGCAGGGTGCCGATAAATACCTTTACTTGTAGGCTCGAGATGACTACGAAGGGATGTCGCAATGGCTGGATACCACAATGTCACTTGAATACTGCCGTCGTGAATGAAAACGCCGTATCTACAGAAATTACATTTTGAGAAAATCGATATTTTCTGTTTTGCCTTATGCCATCCTTATTTTTAAAGATTGAAAGCTTGGCTTTTTGGGTATAAATCCAGTAAAAGTGATAAAATATGACTATTACTGCGCTATATTTATCGTTCTCGCCATTAAACGAAATTTGTATATAAGGCATTTAAAGTTAAAATATCTGGAATAAAAATTAGATGATTATACCGTATCTACAATATTTTGTAGATATGGCATTTTCATTTAATTTAATTATCATATTACAGATATTTTTATTGCCGTATTTAAAAAATATTGATTCAAATTAACCAATCAAATATTATTAATTTGCAGAGTTTAAAGAGCACGGTGTATCTAAAAATAAACTGTTTGCAATTTTTTTTTATTAAAAAAAATGGACATGCTTTTGTTTAACGCATTTGTAAGATTAAACTAACACTACAAAACTCTTATATATGTTATAATAATACTTATCAATATAATATTTTAATAACAAAATAAAAGAAGTAAATCTACTCATCATCGGAATCTTCCATCTCACTGTCATCCAAACTTGTGCCCTCCTGAGAAACTGGTAAATCTTTCCAAAAACTTAATCTATTTGTTGGAATAATTTTAGAGAGCTTACTTAATATGTTTCCATCCTTTCTTTTAATATACCACGTGGTTCTTTAAGGGACTTCGGAGGAGGTACTCCACTCTTGTAAGCTTTTGCGGTTAAGTAATTTAGTATACGAAAATCGTCATTGAAATTATTTCTGTATTGTGAAGTGTGGTCACCTCTTGTGAAGCTGACCTGCACCATCGACTGCAGATATGGTCGAGGAGACGTTTTACCTAATTTGTACTGCGACGTAGCTTCAGGCCATTGGTAAAAGTTTTGAAGTTCTCGCAGATCTCGCATTCTCAATGCAATCAACAAAGTCTTGAAAGTCATAAACTTTACCCTTTTTTTTAAAGAATACTCCACTTGGTGGTGGAATGAGTCGGCATTCACAAAGGTGTGTCCTGGTTCGAAGTACTTAAAGTCAATTTTTTGGGCAGCAACATCATCGCAGTTGATCATATAGACAAAAAAACAAAACAATCCCCAATTCTTGTTCTGTGCACTGCAGCTATCTAGCCAGAATATAATGTTTTGGGCATTTCTATTTAGTAATAAAAATCTGTGGAATGCGCATGTGATATCAGATTTTGATCTTCCAGATATCGCCTCATGCCATAATATAGCACATGGTTTCGCTTTTCCATTATTGCAACCGACAGGGACAAAAGACTTGCGATAATTCTTGGTGTAAAAATTAACTCTTTAAACATGTCAATGCATGGCAACATTATCACCTAAACAAAACAAAATTTTAGTTTTTATCCATGAAGTCTTTAAAAAACTCTTTTGAAGATCAGCAGATACAATCAAACGAGCAGATTTGCTGTCTTGTGGGTAAGTTTCCCTTGAAAGATTTGCCCTTTGTATATGGGTGTTCCATTTTTGACATACATCGCAATCATCGGGTAAATTCTTCTTGTCATGACCTATTTGCTTACAATGAAATTCAAAAATTTCACAGGGCCAGCATTCCTCATGCCCAAGTTTAATGAAAGATATATTTTGATCGGCCACTACTTGTCGGTACACTGCATAGGAAACTTTCATTAAAGGATACTTTTCTTGAAAATTTTTATGCATATATGCTATATTAATATCAGATGGAAGATAGGGCTTTTTTGGTGCATGTGCTCTTCGACAATGAGAAATTCTTGGCCCAAATGAAGATATGTGATCCATAATAACATCACGATCGATTTTTTTATTTGGAGTCACTCGTATTTGACTTTTGGGTATATAAATGACAGTTCCTTCATTATCAGATGAAGTTATGGATCTGAGGAATCTATCATCGTGTGAATCATATCCTATGTCACAAGAAATAATGAAGAGTTGTTGACTTTCTTAATGGTTCGGCAGAAACAACCACAGTTCTTCTTTTTATGCTTTTTCGTTTTATATGGTTTAATAAAAAGTTTTTTTGAATGTCCTTTGATGATTCCCAATACTGCTGATTAATAAGTTTTCTACGTTCTTCATTGAATTTTACACTGCATTTTAAAAAACATTTGGAAGAGCCGGGCGCACAGTGTTTTGTCTGAACAAGCTAAGTGGACAAAATGTATGACTAA
>MU191117.1:6689-21513 GCA_016904865.1 Pissodes strobi | reverse complement strand
AACTGGAACTGATGACGGCTGCAGAAGTAGCAGTACGTTCAAAGGGATAGAGGAACGTTGCAAGAGTGCTTAAAGATATTGGCAACTGCCCATGCCCCGAAAAAGTAAGTGTTTACAAAAAAGCCAGTCTCGATGTTTCTAGACAATTAAGTGGTGATGAAGCCTTAGCATACTATGTAGACTCTAAGTCAACAACTCATTCCTACAAGGAGACTAGGAAATGGTGTATGAAGGCAGCACATTACGTGTTTCCAGCATATTACACTTTGAGTAAGTCGAAAAAGGCCTGTTATCCTTCTGAGGAACACATTGTCGTTACTGAAACTCGTGCTGAAATAAATTTTGTAACGCTTTGACCGCAAACCGATCGTCACAGAAGTGTTACATTTGTGGTGCTACGCCTAAATTGATGAATAATGATAGCAGGCACTTTGATAGTAATAAAGAAAATCTTGGCTTTGGTTTGTCTACTCTGCATGCTTGGATTCGTTACTTCGAATGTTTATTACATATCGCCTACATATCAAAACCTGGCAGGTCAAAGGACACAACGATAAAGCTTATGTGAAACAGCGAATTGACGAAATCAGGCAACGTTTCAAGCATGAATTGGGCCTCGTTGTGGATAAACCAAAGCCAGGATTCGGTTCTACAAATGACGGGAATACTGCCCGACGTTTTTTTTGGGAACCCCGAAATGAGCGCTAAAATTACGGGATTAGACGTTACCCTAATCAAAAATTTTGATATTCTTTTGAGAACATTGTCTTCTGGCTTTGAGATAAATATTGTTGAATTCGCCAATTTGTGTCTTGAAACCAGAAAGCTTTACTTAAGACTCTATCCGTGGTATTATATGCCAGCTACGGTATATAAAATACTGGTCCACAGTACGGAGGTTATCAAAACGGCACTTATTCCAATCGGTCAGCTTTCGGAAGAGGCTCAGGAAGCTCGGAACAAAGATTGTCGTAGGTTCCGAGAACATAACACCAGAAAACGCTCTCGAATTAGCACAAATAGAGACTTGTTGAATATGCTACTTGTAACGTCTGATCCCTTAATCAACAGTCTCAGCGAGGTTCCTAAAAAGAAGGGGGGGGGGAAGCTACCTGCAGAGGTTCTAAAATTAATTGTGGCCCCCAGTCTGGTATCGCGATCTACCACAAGTAATTTTCCATCATATGGGGAGGATTACTTCAGGGCAGATTCATCAGATTCTGACGACTCTGATACATAAATTAGCTTATTATTGAAATATACTGCTAAGCTATCGAAATGGTCCACTTGTAAATATCATAATTTAAGCAAATAATAAACGTACATAAACGAATATTCTATCATAGAAATTCTGATAATTTTTTTTAAAGTTGATAATTACAATCATTCTTCAATTTTCTTTATTTAAGTTATGTTTATTAATTGTTGATTAAAAAAATAATCTTAAGAAACTTGTTTCTTCTGAGACTAAAAACTGATTTAATATTGAACAAAGTTTAGTAACAATTTTTTTCCTTATTGTTCACCTTAAAGCTCCAAACATTTTTATGCCACTTTTACATGGTGGATCATTTTAATTGTTGAGCAGTTTAGTTAATTACTTAAATATTTAACTTCTTTTGATATTTTAAGTAGCTCATAACTTTAGTTTAAATTAGATGTAATTCGTATTTATTATTTTCCGTCTTTTTTTATATTGTTCTTGTCAAAATAAATTATTATATATGCTTTTTTTAGTTCTTTGGGGAACCCTCATCGAAAAAATTCTCTAAATTGTTCAATTTCACTTAATCCTAGGCAATACTACCCTAAAAAATAGAAAAACAATTTTGTCCACCTAGCTTGTTCTACACTCGAAACACTGTGGGGCGGTTTTATTGTGTGTTTTAAAACCCGCTTATTTTTTTTTTCGCTGTTATGCGACTAGCTAAGAAAGTATCGATTTTTTTTCGTTTTCTTAGAGTACCTCTCTCCGAAATAGTTAAATCTAATAACTCTTCTATTATTGAAGAGACAATAGATAATGAATCTTCTTCTTGAGTATTATTTTCAAACAGGTTTTTGTTTTTTAAAGGATTTGAGTCCAAGAGTTTGTCATACGCAGAGCCTTGGACTGCCTTTGCACCCGAAATATCTATTTCACTTTCTAAATTTGATAGGTCTTGGAATGAAGTTCCTGCTTGGGGAGAGGCTGGAGGTTGAACTTGAATACTTTTTTGATACTTTGAAGAATCGAGATCATATTCTGGGTCTGGTTGATAATAATCAGTGTCTATATCATCATTACTTTTCTTTCCTTTACCTTATTCTGGGGAGTAAATCGCTCTTTTAAGCTTTTATTTAAAATGGCCAACATCTTCTTGCTTCTTGACAGATTATCTATATTCAAACTATAAAAAAAAAATAGAAAAACAAATGTAATTGTTTTTGGTTTTCACAGTTTTGTTATACTAAATCTTTATAACAATAATTATTTCGGTAAACAGTATCTTCTTCAGATGATGAGTAATCTAAACTTACTTCATCATCTCAAGAAGTTCGATTATTATGAAGATTTAATATAACAAAACTGTGAAAATAAGAAACAAATATTTTTTAATAAATTTCATAATAATGGATTTTCATCAAGTAACGTCAACTCAATCAAGTTCGAAAAACAAATGTTTTAAACTTCAGCACTATTACAAGTAAAACGATGCTTACCTTAACTTAAACATAAACAGAATCACCTGATATTAGAGAGATTTTAAGCCCCTTGTTTCAGTATGTCGTTATGGTTATCGTTATTGTGAGCATGCGCAGTACTAAAATGTCATCATCTTGACTTTATTAACGATAACGGTTTCCGTTAATTACGAAGAAATAAGGAAGGTGTTATCGTAATCGTTGTGGTTATTTAATGGGCTGCAATGTCGCCAATGCGCTTAGAAGTTACTGACATTCTTTTGAATTTGGCGTAATTTGATTGATTATTCGATGACAAATTTGAAAACGTATAGAAATTATATTTTTATTAGTTAACTTGGAATATTTGTAAGTTACTTTAAGAAACTTAAATATAATTTTTGCATTTTTAAACATTGTAGGGTATTATTATTTTTTGGACTAAATAATACTATAATAACACTTCTAATTTGCTGTGGAATTCTCAGTGCTCCTGCTAATTGATAAATATGTTCTTTTTTAAACCTCCTAAAATAAAGTGTTGCCTCATTGTCTTCAAAGTTATTCAAATCGAATTCTGCCTGAACCTGCACCATAGCATCCTCCTGCTGCAGAGGATTGTTTCGAAAAATATCATTCAGGATAATACCTCTGATCAAATTGTGGTTGGCTCCATTAGGATTATGTCTTCGAATTATATTTTCTAGAGCTTCTTCCATTCTGGCCAACGAAACTGGATAGCACGGAAATCTAAGATTTGGTTAGTCTGGATGGTCTTACTATATTCATACCTAGAATCGTACTTTTTAGGATTCTTGTATTCATACTATACAAATACACAAATAAAATGTCATCTGTGACATTTGTCATTGCCGTTATTTTTAAGAGGATTATTGACGTTCGTTTTAAGGAGTTTGAAATCTCTTTTATGAAAGGTGTCGTAATCGTTATCGGTAATAACGTTAACCATAACACTGCCCAAAAATGCTGTTATTTTTAGATGGCTTAAAATCTCTCTATTATTTAAATATCTATTTACATTAATGCTTGATTTAACACAAAAAATAACTTATGAACTTTAATGACAACGCAAATTTACAACTTGATTGGAGAGAATAAGAAAACGTGATCGAACGCGCCAAGCTTCTAAATTAAACTGCCAAAATAATATCTCAAAACAACTTATCATTTACGGCAAACCGCCCTAACGTTTTAATATTAAAGTATAGCCCCAGATAAACCCACACCAGATACGAAACCTCCCACCTAACGCATGAAACAAGAATTCGTTTAAAGCTCCGCCTCCTTGGGATGGCCAGCCATCCCAAGAAATAGTCAGGGCGAGCTCTAAAGTGATTCTAAATGCGAGCCACGCGAGTCTTTTAGTTTAGTCCGAGAGTGTTACGAAAAATAATTAATCTTTATTTTATTTTTGTTAAAAATGCCTGGTTATAAGTGCCTTTATTTGAATTTTTCTACTAGAGGCGGTGCCGCGGTGGCGAGAAATCATTATTTAAATTACCCCGCGATCCTTAAAGGTATGTATAAATGTTGTTTAATGCACATTCCAGCACACTTATTTCCAAAATTATTGCATATTCTAAAATCGAATGAGCACGAAATTCAATTATATCTGAAAACTGGCAGATACAATGTTACAGTTAAATCTTTTTTAAATCCAACTAATGTTATACAGTGTCCGCCAGAATATTGGCCACATATGGGAATTTTTTTTATTATTATGATATCGAAACTTTTGTTTTAACCAATCTATTCTGCATATCTGACAATCTAAAAAATGCATTTTAACATTGAAAATGTTTCTGTTTTCCTAGTATAGGGCCTCAAATCGTGAACAAGTGCATGCTACATTTGCCACGTTTATGACGTCATACGCGTGAGAGATCGTGTTAGTTTGATTATTTAAACCTAAATTTGATTATAACGTATCGGAATCGGTCCAAATGACTAAAATAAATTGGAACTAACTGAAACTAACCGAAAGCTTATTAAACGACTAACCCAAACTAACTAAAAGCACCAAAACGGGCTAAAACGTATCGGAACAGGTTACAAAAATTGAAGTAAGTTAAAACTAATCAATACGAACCGAATTTTGGCGACTAACAAAAACTAACCGAAAACATTAACTATGATTATAACGTGTCGGAACCGGTTCAAATAACTAAAAAAATTGGAAGTAAGTGAAACTAACCGAAAGTTGATTGGACCACTAACCAAAACAAACCATAAGCGCCAAAACGGGCAAAAACCTATCGGAACAGGTTACAAAAATTAAAGTAATTTAAAATTAACCAAAACGAACCGAATTTTGGCGACTAACGAAATCAAACCACAAACATTAAATTTGATTATAACGTATCGGAACCCGTTCAAGTGACTAAAATAATTTGGAACTAACTGAAAGTAACCGAAAGTTGATTGAATGACTAACCAAAAGTAAGTAAAAGCATCAAATCGGGCTAAAAGGTATCGAAATAGATTAAAAATATTAAAACTAACCCAAATTAACCGAATTTTGGTGACTAATCAAAAACACTAAAATTGTTTATAACGTATCGAACCTGGTTAAAATTATTGAAACAAATGAATACCAACTGAAATTAACTGACAGTTGATTGAACGACTAACCAAGACTAACCAAAAGCAACAGAAAGGGCTAAAACATATCGGAACATGTTAAAAATATTAGGTAAGTTAAAACTAACTTTAATTAACCGAATTTTGGCGACTAACTAAAATTAACCAAAAAATTAAAATTGGTTATGACGTATCGGAATTGGTTCAAATGACTGAAATAAATTAAAACTAACTAAAACTAACCGAAAACTGATTGAATGACTAACCAAAACTAGTCAAAAGTAACCATAAACACCAAAAAGGTCTAAAACGTATCGGAACTAATTAAAAGTATTAAAATAAGTAACTAACACAAATTAACAGAATTTTGGCGATTAACTAAAATGAACCAAAATATTAAAATTGGTTATAACGTATCGGATCTGGTTCAAATGACTGGAATAAATTAAAATTAACTAAAACTAACCGAAAGCTGATTGAATGACTAACCAAAACTAATCAAAAGAAACCATAAACACCAAAAAAGGGCTAAACCTATCGGAACTGATAAAAGGTATTAAAGTAAGTAACTAACCCAAATTAACCGAATTTTGGCGACTAACTAAAATTAACCAAAAACGTTTAAATTGTTTATAACGAATCGGAACCTGTTAAATTGACTAAAATAAATTGGAACTGTCTGAAAGTAACCGAATGTTGATTGAATGACTAACCAAAACTAACTAATAGCACCAAAACGGGCTAAAACGTAGCGAAAACTAATACAAATTAACCGAATTTTGGTGACTAACCGGGTATAACGTATCGGAACTGGTTCAAATGAATAAAATAAATTAAAACTAATTGAAAATTAGCTTTTTTGTGCCATTGTTTACTTTTGGCTAGTTGTTTAATTAACGGTCGGTTAATTTCAGTTAGTTTTAATTTATTTTAGTCATTTGAACCCGCTCCTACACGTTATTACCAATTTTAGTTTTTTTGGTTAGTTTTGGTTAGTCATTCAATCAACTTTCGGTTACTTTCAGTTAGTTCCAATTTATTTTCGTCATTTGAACCGGTTGCGATACGTTATAACCAGTTTAAATGCTTTGGTCAATTTAAGTTAGTCGCCAGACTTCGGTTAAATTCAACTTAATCTAATATTTTTAATCTGTGCCGATACGTCTTAGCCCTTTTTAATGCTTTTGGATAATTTTGGTTAGTTTTGGTGAGTCGTTCAATAAATTTTCGGTTGATTTCAGTTAGTTTTAAATTATTTTAATCATTTGAACCAGTTCCGAAACGTTATAACGTTATGATTTTAATGTTTTTGGTTAGTTTAGGATAGTCGCCAATATTCGGTTAATTTGGGTTAGATTTAATTTTCTTTAATATTTTGAATCTGTTCCGATACATTTTAGCCCGTTTTGGTGCTTTTATTTGCTTTTCGTTAGTTTTGGTTAGTTAATCTATCAGCTTTCGGTTACTTTTAGCTAGTCCCAATTTATTTTAGTCGTTTGAATCGGTTCCGATATGTTTTAATCAAATTTAATGTTTTTGGTTAGTTTTGGTTAGTCCTTAAAATTTGGCTAGTTTTGGTTAGTTTTGACTTATTTTAATGTTTGTAATCTATTCCGATACGTTTTAGCCTGTTTTGGTGCTTTTGGTTACTTTTGGCTAGTTTTGGTTAGTCGTTCAATAAACTTTCGGTTAGTTTCAGTTAGTTCCAATTCATTTTAGTCATTTTAACAGATTTCGATACCTTATGATCAAATTTAAGTTTGATTAAACAAACTAACACGATCTCTCACGCGTATGACGTCATGTGGCAAATGCAGCACGTACTTTTTCACTATTTGAGGCCCTATATTAGGATAACAGAAACATTTTCGATGTTAAAATAACCTTAAATCGGCATACAATAAAGCGTATTAAGGGAATTTCTGTATAAAAGTCAGAGCAGCCGTAATAACACAAGATTTCCATCACCGCCTATTGGGAAAAAAGAAAGTGAATGGCTATTGCAAATTGCAGGAACCAGTCCACCAACAAAACATGTTTTCATTTAATTGGTGCGGACCAACTATTTTAATTTTGAAGAACAATTCTATAATCATACCCAGATTATTTGGTGCAGGCCGCGTATAGCCGCCACGTCAAGGTTAAATTTGGCTGGCGAGGAATTTCGAGACCTTTTGCATCTGGTGTGGGTTTATCTGGGGTATAGCAATGCGTGCTATTTTTAAATAATTTTGCCGTATAGGCTCAAGAACATTCAGATACGGCAATTTCCTTTAAAAAATGTGGCTTACGGCAAATTTCTTTATAGGAAGTATCATAAATGTATATACGGCAAAACAAAACACGTTAAAACTCCAACTATAAAGGTATATACGGCTTTTTGATTAGCGGGAATCGATGAAGGATGAATTGTTCTAGTAGAAAATGCCATAAACCGGAAATCGCAAAATCGTTGGTTACGGCGTTTTCATTAAGCACGGCAGAATAGATATCTTGAGAGATTAGGGGGTCTCAAAAAGTTCAAAACTGCCTGGCATGGCGCGGCTTGGCGCAATGCCGGCGGGAAAGCGCCCTTAGCGCGCATGCTTGCGTGTGGGTCAAGAGACTGCTTGCTACTTGCTAATGAATTCCAGAATAGAATAAGGGAAGTTGTGCTGAATTCTAGAACGTGAGAACTTGAGAACTAGATCAACTCGAAGGAGTTGTCACCGCCCCTTGTCACCGCCCCTTCTCGGGGATAATCCACATCACTACGGAAATAGAAGGGGCAAATAATGTAATTACTGAGAAGTTATGTAAAACCTAACGTCAACGATGGTCTAAAATAACCTTATGAATTTTAACCCAAATCTGGTCGAAATACGTTAACTAGTTTTTATAAAGTTCGATTGTTCAGTTTTTAGTTTTACGAATATTATAAATTTACTACTTACAGAAGTTCTTCCTATTTTCTTGTACTCAAAACAACATTTTCATACCAAAACAGGATTTTTTATTTTATTATGCACAAATTAATAAAGTTCAACAAACTCGAAAACTATGGTAATTAATTGCCGACTGACTGATTATTAGGGATGCAAGAAAAGTATCGATACTTTGAAAGTATCGATGCTTTTAAATAGTATAGAGTACATTTTGTACTCGATACTTTTTCTTCGATTCTGAGTAGGTATCGATTTTTTGTAAGCAGTATCGGGTATCGGTATCGATTTTTTTTTGTTTGCGATTACGAAACAAAACAAATTTCGAAGCTTGGTTTGTATTTGCGTTCTACGTTCAACCAGATTTAAACATCAGCAATCCGCGTTGTGCAAACCAACATTCGATAACTATCTATGAACGCCATCCTACAAACTTTACATTTACAAAATAAAGAGCGTTTTAAGATGTACAGGCGCGTGTTGCCATTGATATTATCAATATTATCAAACAATACGATATCGGTGATTCCCCCAAATCGTTGATGCTTGCTTTTATATTGACACTGACACTAGTAAACTAAGCTATAATTATCGTTTGTGTGTTTGTATAGGGTCGTGTAGGTAAATTAATATTAATATTTTTAAATATTGGAAAAAATACAGGTAAGTTGTCATACTAATGACACAGCTAATGGTTTATGTTTGATATTTTAATAAGAAATATTTTATTTTTATATTTTGATACTTTCTTTAGTTATTATTATCTCATAGCGTAAAAGTAATAATTGCTGGAACTACTCTAAAAAGGGAAACCAATTTGCTGTGCATTGTAAAAAGTGCCTAAAAATACATCAAATATACTTAAAGCTTTTGAAGCTAAAAGATAAATATACCTACACTTTTAATCATTTAATTTCCGTATTAATAAAATGTAAAGTATAAGGGTAAAACTAAAAATAAATTCTAAATAACTTTTCGCGCCTAGCAGATTTTAACAAAATGTGGCAATGTGGTAGACTATTCTGTGAAGGGAGATAGATAACCTTTTTTTTACAAAAAGATATGTCTTTTGGAGGTACATTTGCAATAACATTGGGGATAACAATAAAAAATATCATATTACATCTATGATTACGTTGCGCCATCTATGTCGAAATGGGTGAACTATATGAAGTTCGCGCGGCGCCCTCTATAGGCAAATTTGTCACCAAAATTACTACTTTTCCATATTTCTGCTTTTTTTAAATATTAAAAATATTACGTTAATGTTCATGCTTTTACAGTTTAAATGTCCTGAATTGTTTGTTGTTTCTTGTAAATTTATACAATCAAAATGTTTTTTTTTTTAAATTATATTTCTTTAATATTATTAGTAGTATAGTCTTTGTCTTTATAAAAGGTATAGTAATTGACAATTAGAATAACTAATACACGAAAACCCACTTAATTGTAAATTGTGGCCATTTGTCTCTAAATCTAAATTACACGAATTACATGCCACATTTGTACTCGTACTCGATACCTAAAAGTATCGATACCAATTTTCAAAGTATCGAGTATAATCGATACCATTCCTACAAAATACTCACAAGTACAAAGTATCGATACTTATCAGTATCGTTGCATCCCTACTGATTATCAATTTGACAGAACGCTGCTCCATTCTTTTATTATTTTCTCAAAGCCTACTTGATATCTGATACTTCAACGTTGAACCAAAGAGTATTAAAGAGTATATCATGTAAAGAGAGGACAGTAAGACAGAGCAATCAAATTAGAGAGGGATAGATGAGAACTCCAACTTAAAGGGCGCCTCGTATGTTATCGGATTATATCGGACACAATCGTCAAGCAAGGACGATCAGCCAACACAGTGGGTTAAATATATCTCGTAAAGGTCAAGTTTAGATTTATTAGGAAGACGTTTGGTTTAGTTTTTTAATTCATATTGTGTAATTGAAATTAGGTGTGTAAACTTTAATTATGATATGTAACACAATTCATTTAATAGAATTTTTTAACAATCTCTCGGTAAAATTTTGCTTACCTACAATACATGCATTTTTCATGACTTCTCAAAAAATCCTCGGATTTCTGATAAAACATTAATTGTTTTAATTTTATTACTAAATATTCAGAAAATTCTACTCTAATAATTATTAAGCTTCATACTCACTTTCGCGAATTTCGCCTTTTTGGACATAAACTGTCATTTTCAGCTTTAAAATTATTCGCGGCGAAAATTTTTATTTTTTTTACGAATTCTACCATAATTGTGAATTAACCTCAAATTTCTTGACTACTTTGCTATATTTATTTGTTTATTCTTTTCAGGCATTGGGTTCATTAGTTAAATTGTAGAATATATACTTTGACCATTGGCTAATAATATTAATTATAATTTTTTTCGTTGGAGATATTATTATTTTATGTTCCTTTTGCGTCCTTTTGGTAATTATCCTAAAACTACGAAATACCCACCAGCTAAATGACACCAGAAAAGAAAATTTTCGGTTAGAAATATATTTTTAAAATGCGATTTTCGCAATTTAGTTGCAGAAATGAGATTAATTGAGCCCATTCTAGACTTAAAAATATATTACTAACCTGCTTACATCTTCCGGTGCTTCGACCTAACCTATAAAACCTATTCCACTAAAAGAATAAATTCGCAAAAAAGTTAAAACCATTTGAACTTTTTAGCAAATATTCGCCGACGAAATTTCGCGTCAATGAGTATGAACCAAAACTTACATTCGCGCGAAAAATCAACAACTGTCAAAAAAGGCGAAATTTGCGGAAGTGAATATGAAGCTTTAAAGTGAGATTCGAATAGAATTTACTTTTTCATTGGTTTATCTACATACTAAGAGTTTATCCCCTCTATGTTTTGAATGAAACTTTCCTTTAAAATAATCGAAAAATATTGATTAGACCTTTTTAATTTAAACTGAAGGAAATTCTTATTTGATTAATTAAAGTTTTTAGACGTCCTGAATAAATTTTAATAAATCTTCGCGGGAAAACATTAAAAAACTGAATTTTATCACATTTTTTATTAAAATAAGTTGAGCACTGAGATTTTAAGAAAATGCAAAAGTTTAAACAAATGCAGAGAATTTGAATGAAAATCACTCGATATAAAATTTTATCCTAGCCGAAAGTATTAGATGTTTAGTAAATTTTTTCCTCATTTTCGTTATTTCGACCCACTGTGATGAAATCGATTAATCGCCATCTTGTTTGACTTGACGTCAACATCGCCCGCCTTGATAAAAAGTTACATCCGGCAACGTCGCGATATCTCCGAGTTCAAGGGACGAGGTCATTGAAACTGCTGACGAAATATGAAAGGAAATTCGCCGCCTGTCTTCTCTTTACATAATATACTTACATTATATACTCTTTGGTTGAACTTCACCAGGGTGCGTTCAGTAAAAGGTTACAGAGTACACATTGCACTGGTATCTTTCAGATTACTTTCCATGCTCTCTTATGGAATCGGTAAAGAAGTTTTCACTTCTATCGCGTGTACTGTGTTACACGCAACTTCGTTTTATTTCTTTTATTCACTCATTACTTAAATTTTATCTTTTAACATTAATTTTGTGCTTGCTCATTTTCTTTAAATTTCAATTTGGATATTATTTGATTCATATCTGCTGAATACTTGATTTATTATTATCGGCGTTAGAGCGACCCGAAAGTGATCCCTTTTCCAAAATTAAACTCTCGTCAATTTCAATACTGTTTGTATTTATCTATTTAATTTTATTTTCAAGGTGTTTACTCTATAGTGGCCACCAACTGTTTGGCACAGGCGTCGCAATTTTGGGGCATTTACGTTTATAGTAAGCCGAAATTGTTGCACAAATTGGGACGAAATTTGCAAGTGTCGCAAAACACTACGGTAACGCTCAGAGCGAAGATTCAAGCAGAACCCAGAGCTATTATAAAATGGTTCAGAAACGACGTACAATTGGTGGCGACTAACGGATTACTAATCGACGATGAAGACGGGTTCTATATTTTGAAAATAAAGAATATAGTTATTCAAGACGCAGGTAATGTATATATAATTTTCTTTAAGTGAGTAGGAGCAATACTTCTTAGATAATATTAAGATTCCAGTGATGTCATAACTTCTAGTCAAGTAGTGCTTTTGCCATAATTTTTTACAGCTAACACTGGCTCACCTGTCATATATACAATGTTGTGCCCATGGTAAAAATTTATAAGCGTGTTAATAACTTATGCCTAGGTTTAATGACGTCACGCGTCAACCGTCAGGCCTTTCTGTAGGAGGTATTGGTAGAAGGCATCTCAAGGTTGCCAGATAATCTATTTTTTATTCCCCTCACAAGTTGAGAAAAGGAAAGCAAACGCAATTACTCCATCAAGTAGCGACAGAAATTCTACTGAAAATTCAATTTACTACCTTTGCAGGAATATAGAGAATTTACTCCGAGAATTCTCCAAATAATACTGTTCAATTTGAATTGAAATACGTAACATAATGTGCGTGACTGCTAAACGATGAAATAATTACGTTCTTTGTAAATTTGGACAAAACCTCTTTCAAATTACATGAACTTGACTAATGAGAGACGCAATTATTCACCAATAAATCGGTATCCTAACCCAACGGTCACGACAAAAATTAAGGTTATTGAAGCTGTAAGCTAACTGAAAGTGGAATATAAAAATGCTAAATTCTTGCTTTAGTCAAATACGATTAAGCGAATCAGAAACAATTATTAATTACGTATTTAAAAATGAAAAAAATAGTGAAATATATTGCAAGATGAATTAAATATTTCAAGATTAAAAATTAGCACTTACCCGTCAAGCGTCGCCACAAAGACACAAAAGACCTCGCTTTCAAAATTTTAATTTTAAATTTTCTCAAATTAATCTTTCCTATGTTTTAATTGGATAATTTTTATCATGTGACTACCACGTTAGGTCACGTAGCGTCAGGCCAAAGAAATACCCAATATATACTAAATATAGTAATCTATAGTAAATTAAATTCATAAATTGTAGGTATTAAATAGCGTACTGCATTTCCCAATTACCAACCACACGAGATAAGCCCATTCACGAATAGATGGTACTATTAAATATACAAATCCACAAATTGTAGGTATAAACCAGCGTACTTGTGCTTCTAAATAATTACTTGCACGAAATATACCCATTCGCGAATAGATGTCACTGGCGACTCAAATCCCAAACATTGAAAATCATTCGTAATTTAACTGAATTTAGTGGAGCGGAATAAGCTTATATTCCGTTACAATGGTAGTTAATTGTTGTTCAACAGGTGTGAAAATTGGACAATTTTCATACAAAATATTATGCTTGCCAAAAGTCTTTTTTGATAAAGCAAAAGCAAATAATGCAAATTAATTTTGCAGAGCATTTGTAATCACGTGAATAAGTGACTATTTATACATAAATCGTTTTTATCTTCTTGTAGGTATATATAAATTCAGAGCGGAAAACGCCCATGGTTTCGTTGAAGATCGAGTAAGAATTGATGTTAAAAAAGCCCCCACTATTTTGGAATCGTTTGAAGATGCTGTTGTACTTGAACAGGACGTTTACCATATTATACATACTGTAGAGTTCGGAGTTAAGTTGGAAGTATTTCCCAAGCCGGAAGTCAGATGGTACGTTTTTTTTACTCGGAACTATTCATGCAAATCAGTATACGTACAATGGAGTTTATTACTTCTGAAGGAAATCGATATGCCAGTGGCGTGGCTATCGGCAAATTATTAAAACTAGTAAAACACTAAACATTATGTTAGCAAGTGTTTATTATAGGTAAATGAATAATGAAAAAATGGAATTTCTATATTTTTGTCGTAAATAGAATTTTTTTTTGCCGCAATTCTTCAGCTCAGAATTTAGCGTTGAAAAGAAAAATCGTCATCTGGGTAATCAGTCGTAGGTTAGAGTGGGGTTGACTGGACCGTCAGGTTAACTGGTAGTGGTCCACATTAAAATTTAAATCCGCGGGAATATTTTTATGCGTGTGGCATCACACGAGCATCCCCGATGCATACCGAATCTAATGCATAGGATGTAGATCGTTTTTTGTTGGTTTCTGCCTGTGTCCACTGTCCAGGTCCAGTCGATCGAAGATTTTCAAGGTGTAAAGTTACTTCTGTGTCGTTATTATTGGTAAAAATTTTCGTGTTTAGTGGCTTCAAATTATTTTTGTACCGATTGGGTAAGTACATCATATTAATAAAGTTTCTGCTCATGTGCAATTTTTCCTTTAAAATTTTAAATAAAAAATTGTGGATACAAAAATGTAAATATCTCTGCAGTGTGGTTATCTGGGCCACCTAATGATAAGGTTAATCGCACCCGGTCCACTTAACCCCATTGTTTTGCTTGTTTCAGAATTTTGAAAAATGCCTCGAGTTCGTCAGAGAAGCACTACAAATCGATCGTTTTCTGAAGAAACCTTAAGGTTAGCTGTAAGAGAAGTGGTAGAAAATAATATGGCAGTTCGTAAAGCAGCGAAAACGTTTGGCATACCGCGATCAACACTTAAACGGTTCAAGACTAAAGTAGTGTTACGTTTTTCCCGTGGGTTCTTAACAAAATTACAACTTGACTAT
>MU191116.1:27898-37998 GCA_016904865.1 Pissodes strobi | reverse complement strand
CAATTGGGTTGAGGATAGAATATTTTACAAAATTTGTTTCAGTTTGTTCTTCAAGCTACCAAATTTAGAGTCAAACAAATTTATTTGTCCCAGCAGGCCATTAACCCTGCGAACCAGTCGTGTAGTTGGTTCATTCATTCATGTTAGTGTGGTGAAATGATACTATAAAAGTTTCTGACTGTCTGTTATTGCGAGAAGGAACTCTAAGTTTAAAATGTAACAACAATTGAGGACAGTCTATAGCAGCATTTATTACCTTATGTAAAAAACATAGATCTAGTAGAATTCTTCTTGATTCTAGTGTTGGCAAATTTAGACTATCCCTTACCCATTGATAGTTATATTCATCCCTATGATATCCACTCCTAAATGCAGCAATTCTCAAAAATTTATTCTGGACCCTTTCAAGCTGTTCAATGTAACAATTGTAAGATGGGGACCAAACAACTGACCCATACTCCAAAATTGGCCTAACAAGGGCGCAATAGAGCATTCTAAAAGTAAACAAGGACAAGTCAACAGTTGAACGCTGAACAAAACCAAGCACCTTCATTGCCCTATTTGTTACTTGATTGATGTGGCTCTCAAATGATAATTTTGAGTCCATCCATATTCTCAAGTCAGAGACTTCTGCTCCAGAGTTAATTGGAGAGTTATTTATTGAATAAATAAAATTTATAGTTTTTCTTTGCTTTGAAAAAGTAATCTTATGGCATTTGTTAATATTAAGTGACATTTTGTTTAAAGTACAACAATCAAAAAACGATTGAAGATCCTCCTGCAGACGAACAGCATCATTCAAAGACTCAATGCTTCTAAAGAGTTTTACAACATCTGCGAACATTTTTTAGATAGTCCACCAAATCAATTAAGAAAAGGCAAAACAAAACAGGGCCACAATGGGAATCCTGTGGTACCTCTGACGGCACACATATTTCCTCCGATAATGAGCCTCCAAGATTGACCACCTGAGTTCTTCCTCCAACAAACTCCGACATCCATTGAAGAAGAGGGTTAACAATACCTAGAGCCTTTAGTTTTTCTAAGAGGATCCCATGATTGACTCGATCAAAAGCTTTACAGAAATCTGTATAAATCGAGTCAATCTGAGATCCCCCCTCCAAACTATAGTATATGTGATTAACATATAAAACCAAATTGACATCAGCTGATCTTCCCTTCACAAATCAAAATTGTTCCAGATTAAAAACAATTCTAAAATTCCATGCTATTTTCCTACCAACAAGACAATCCAGTCATTTTGGTAACTCTGATTGGTTACAAACCTCACGATAGTTGATCACTCCTATTCCCAGATTTAAAAATCGGTTTTAAAAAGCTTTTCTTCCAAGGGGCCGGAAAACAACCCGAACCAAGAGAAGAGTTAAAAATAATCCATATGGGTCTCGTAACTGTGCACAAACATAGTTTAAGAAAAAATGCTGGGATTCCGTCTGGTCCAGAACACATCCTATTCTTAGAGGAAACAATAACATCATATATTTCTGTTACTGACAATGATACAGCACTTAAACAAATTGAATTTTCAAAATTAAAAAAGGTACAGTATTGAGTTGTTCATCTGAGTATACCAAAGAAAAGCACTCAGCAAACATATTTGCAGTGTCCTTAGCATTCAAGCTAACCTTGCCATTATAGGTCATTCTAGAAGGAATATTAAATGTCCCCTCTTTTACTTTGGATAAATGACCAAAAATACTTTGGATCCGCAGAAAGGTTGCTCTCCACTCTATTTGTACTGTTCATAACAAGCATATCTCAAAACTTCATACTGAAGTCTTAAAGACATAAAATGCTCATAATCCACCTGCAACCCACTAATTTTAAACTTCTTATGTATTTGTTTTTTCTGTATAATCAAATGGCGAAGTTCAGAAGAGAACCAAGAGGGAAGAGTTTTATATTTCTTTAGAGGGATAAATTGTTCTATTAAAGAGTATATAATATCATAAAATAAAGTTACAATTTCATTAGTTGTTTCATTACTAAACAAAGCATCCCAATCTATGCTAGCCAAATGATAATTAATTGAAATCATAAAAATATTCTTCATAATTCATTACCTCACAGTCTTCCTCACAATAAATTTCAAAGCTAATAGCTGTGTGATGTCAGCTATTTTCAAAAAGTGTTTCTACAGCAGGTCTTACCTCAATAGAATTTAAACTAGTAAATACCAGATCCAAAAGAACTCCATTGTTATTCAAAATCATATTTTTTTGAAAAAAATTGTGGAAACTAAAATAGTTGGCAATAATATTTACGAATCATTATGCTCATAATCAGCAGTTAGACCAAGATCATCATTACTCCACCTAACCTGAGGCAAGTTATAATCTCCTGCCAAGACAAACAAACTATCAGAATACTCATCAACTACATAATCTAGAGAATCACAATATGCTACGTAAGCATGGTAAGGCGATGGAGATGGTATATAGACACAGCCAACAACAAAAGATTGATTTTTTACACTGAATGTTAAGTAAACCTGATAAATATCAGATTCAACAGAGGGAATAATATTTTTTTTGTGTGAATAAATGTTTTTTAGCTGCGATCAATACCCCACCCCCACGCACCTTTAAGGTATTTAAACCTGACTCACGGTCCCATCTATATAAGTCATAATTTGAGACTCCAACTTCGGCATCAGAAAAGTCAGATGTTAACCAAGTTTCTGTTATCATAATAATGTCATAACAGCAACAACTCAATGCTTGTTGAAAACTTTTTATTTTTGTTTTCATACCACCTGTATTAATATAGTAAACAGAAATGCTTGGGAGAAGAGCCGTTTATTAAACTCGGGTTTGATTGCCCCGGTCTCTTTGAAAATTTTCAGGCTTACGTTTGTTTACCCAACATTTTCGCAGAATGACCCCCTTAGGCCAAATATCAGGTCTCAAAAAGTCATCCTTACAATCAGAATGTATACTTATTTTAAAAGAGATAGTCTCACCTTTAACAGGCAAAGTTTTCAACCTTGAGGTCCCTAATTTCAGGGCACTGCTTTTTGATATGTTGTTCAATAAAGCTAGGGGTTACCCCCATTCTAACGCGACCCAGATAAAAAGCTCTCTCTGCATTTATCCTGAAAAATCTTCATCTCCTCGGAAATGTGCTTTTCCCATGACAAAGTTATTATTTTTCCGGCGTTTTCGGTTTTGTACGATGGTAAATCCTTGCTGGTTCTCAGCTGATTCATTGTTTACATCAACTGACTGATGACACCTTTCAGATTTTCCTTTCTCTCTTTCTTCCTCATGGCGTATATTGCTCCGGGCCATTGACCCATTGACAGAAGATGAAGAGGAAGGGTTGGCAACATTGGTTTGTATTGCAGCGTCTTGATGAACAGCTGATTTTATGACATTTTCCACCACATTTCCTGTCTTCATGAGATGAGGGGGTGGCGTTGTCACATTGACACAAACATCCTGTGAGCACAGATTTTCCTTTCGACCCTCCAATAAAAATCTTACTAGATCCTTGTTGCTATCCAAGATAATTCTGGACATAATCTGAAACTTATTTTCAAGGCGTTCTTCAATAACCTCCAATACCTCATTGAGCAGTTGTTCCATGGTTCAAGACTTCCTTATTAACTGGCTCCGTAGATACTCCAACATCAACAGTATTATCCAAATTCCTTACATAATCGAATTTGGAAAATTCGCCTATGCAATCACGGCACCAGACTAAGACTGGACTATACATAAATTACCAGATCCTCTATCTGAACTATAAAAATATATTTATACCAAAATAACCATAAATATTTTAAATTTATATGTTTAAACACTTATAGTGTTACGAATTGGCAGAATTGCCTCGCCTAACCATCAGGATTTGGTTGGGCGGTCTCGGTTGAGTTAGTTTCATACATTATTTGGGATATAAACTAACTAGCGTATATTTAGTTAGACTTAAATTTTAACAAATTGCATTTAAAAGATTAAGAAGAAGTAAGATAAGTAGTTAGAAACTTCAACTCTCTTCTCGGAAAAGAAGGTGTGTTTCCGTGGTGGAAAAAAAAACAGGAAATTACCTAATTATTAATGTATCCAAGACTAGCACGCCTTGCAAAAGTATTTCTCTGTTGTATCAACGTTTGTACCTGGTGAGAGGATATTTTCCAAAGCAGAGCTCATAGTCTTAGACAGGAAATCTCGCTTAAAGCCAAATTCAAAAAATTATGTTTTAAATGGAACTAAATATTTATAGAAAATAATTAGGTTATTAGGTTATTAACGTTTATTTTCTTAAAGCTTTTTATTTTGTTTTGCTTCACTTTCCAGTTTTTATATATTTACTTTCCAGATTTTAAAAAATTTATTTATATTTACTATAACTTTACCATATCTTGGGGTTGCAGCATTATTTTTTTTTTAATCGTAACCGAAGAAACGCCACAAATCGCTCTATCGAAATACGTTAAATGCGGAAGTACGCGCGATAAAATAATCAATACTTTTACTGTACTTCCATTCAATGGCTTTCTTATGGCAAAATCATTTAACTAGATGTTGTGATGTCACTGCCATTTTAATATTAGCCAATAGGCATTTCTGTAGGAGATAGTGGCTGAACGCGCCAAAAGAAATTTTCGCGCCAAAAAGGAAGGCGACATAAATTTTACGTTTGTCAAATGGCACACACCTTACATTTTTGCATGACACTGTTGCCAAGGTATATTTTTCTTAATTTTATTATATTTTAATGATAACATTTCATATGTTTTTTAAATATGTATTAATCCCACCTGCATCTATTCGTAAAATATTTTATAATCTTTTTTGGTATTGTGATTTTGTTCGTGCATCTAATGGAATCTAAAGAAGCTTTATAAAAACTTCTAGTGACCAAACACCCTATAGTAATAACATTATATAGACTATGAATCCGCCACAACTAACAAAGAAGTTCGACAAATTTCATACTTTAAGTTTTATAAACCTATATTGACGACAAGACTCCCACAATAAGGAAGTAAAATCAACAAGCTCAAGCCGAGACCTCCTCGTGCATGTTTGGCTGGCACAATGATATGAATTAGATTTGTGTCAGTTCAAAGGTATTCACAAAGCGAAGGAGTGTCTGGCAATTAACCATATTTATATGTCTATTGCAACATTTTTGTGCAAATTTTACTCGAATGTAACGATACAGTAACACGATAACACTTGCGAAATTTTACTATGTATATTCATAATAATAAAGATAATACAAAATGATAAGCCGAATGTGTATGTCCTAATGGGTTGTAAATTTAACACACGACATTAAAGGACCCTTTTAAAGTTTATATTCGCTGGTATATCTATTAAGGAATTTTTGTTTTGAAGCTGTGATAGAGTTTAAGGCGAGAAGTTTGATCATTTATATTCTTATTCACATTCACATCCATTATGGGTGTCAATAAATGAGTCCCGAATTTTTATGGCGGTAGGTATGTTAAAATTTTAGTGACACATTGTTGTTTATACTAATAAATTAATTTATAAATTGTATCGCCGTGAAGAAGAGAAATACATCTAGAAAGCTTGACAGACCAATAATTTAAGCCTAATAGTACGGACGTTAGCGACACCAACCTTGCATTTCATTTGGCTGCGATGCACTTTTGAACGTATGTAGTACCAAAGAATATTATAGTACACAATAGAAAACTTATCCCATGTTAAAAATTTGTATCTCCTATGGAAGCAGACTTTTCGAGCCTGCTTCCATCGAGCGAGTCTCGCAGTAAAGTAAAAGCGACCGCGTGCCCGGCCACGTTGCCAAATTTGTGCGGTTGAAATTTGCCCGGCGCGGCGTCAAAGATAATAGATAATTCTACTAGGAAAATATTTGTTGGTCGTGTCGTGTTCGTGTTGTCACGCAGCACGCAGTAGCGACTTGAGTAGCAAGCGTGCAGGAGTAGGCGAAAAGCAGTTTTCATTTACGTATACCTAAAATAATTATTATTGAGATTTTGAGATATTAAATTCTAATCTAGGTATGGCTTCAAATGCTGGCCATTTATGCCAATATTTGACATTTTACCACTGTATAATATGATTGACAATGGGTGATATGCCAAAAATTTAGGCAAATGCTTTTACTTAATTTTTTTGAAATAAACATACAAATTACGAACATCCAACAAGAATAGGTAAAGAGCAAAAGCAAATGCTTTATTTTATTCATTATTGTCAAAGATTTAGAAATAAAGGTTATTTTTGTTCAACAATAATTATAGACATCGTTGCCAAACAACGTCATCTTAAAGTTAAGGTAAATTCGAACCTAACAACTATTACATTTTCATTGGTTAGATGTGAACAAATAATTTATTATGGGTGCTAAGTTATTTACGCGCATCATTGTAAAAATTATATAATTTGGCGATTTCAGGTTGGCCAACACATTTTATTTCATGACACACTGAGGAGGACTTTAATATGTGAACGGAATACACAAGGTGTCCGGGAAAATGTGAGAAATCTCCCGGGTTCAAATAGGACACGAAAAAATAACGTGACAACTGACAAGTTTCTATATTTTTTGCTTCCCTACGGAGGTATGGGCCCCTAAAGAACGCCGCTGGAAATCGTTTTTTCTTGAATAACCTCCAAAGTACTTGACATTAATTAATAAAAATTTAGTATAAAGGTCACTTGTAAGAACTCCTTAAAATAGTTGCAACATATTTAGCTTCTTTGGTTTACCAGGGGCGGACAAAATTTAACACCCTAGTGCTTATTTTTTTTAACACCCTGTAAGATAAAGACCCAAAAAAATGTTTGGATAGCTTGAACTTTAAGCTATGAAAAAGTATTCCCGTTCAAGAGCGATAAAATAAACCGTTTTTGAGTTGTTATCCAAAAAAAAAATAAGAAATCCGAAGAAATCAGTCGATTTTCTTAACAAAAAATAAAGCATTAATTTCTTTATATTTTTTTTACTCGAAAACAGTTTTATCGATATTGAACAAGAATACTGTTTCTATAGCTTAAGGTTCATGCTACCCACAAATATTTTTTTGGTCGTTATCATACAGGGTGTTAAGAATATACGCATTAAGCTGTAAACCTGAGTCCGCCCTGGTAAATTAAAAAAGCTAAATATCTTTTAAGAGCCCTATTTTAAGGGGTCCCTACTAGTGTTATCATATTAAATTTTTATTAACTAGGACGGAAATGTTATATTCCCGGACAGTTATTTTCTATTCCTGCATGTACAGTTATTGCATGTTGCCAAGCAACGAATACAATATACTGAAATCATGACTTTTGCGGTGAGAATACACATCAGAAAGGTGTCGTTTTTGGTCGGATCGGATAAAAATATATAATATGTTGATATTCAGAGTAGATGCTTCAGAAATATTCAAGTTTGAAACTCACATAATTGCAAATGGCTCGGTCAACCACGTTGACAAGTTCTAATTCGACAGCTCCAGAAAAGTGTGTTACTAACAATATAATAACAATAATAAAGCGAAAACGTTGGCTAGCCGTTAGCAATTATGTGAGTATTATGTGTAATTATGTGTATTATTATGTGTAATATTTCTGAAACATCTATAGTCAAAAGCGATCTTATCGTGCGGGTTCAAAGGTCACAATTTTCATTAAAAACTTCATTTGTGACAGATTTTGCATGCAATATCTGTCAAAGGCATGATAATTAATGAGAAGTGTGACCTTTGGACCCGCGCGATATGACTGCTTTTAACTATACTCTGAATGTCCACATATTATATTTTTTTGAAAGCAAGAGGAAAAGATCTTTCTCTTTAGCGTAAAATATATAAGGTGTTCCATTAGAGAAAATCCATGTTGCTTTTGTTTCGCTGCTTTCCGATACTCACTTGTTTTTTTCAAGGAGCTTAAAAGATAATATAGGAAAAATAACACAAGTTTTGAATTTACGATCAATTACTCTTATGAAAGGAAAATATAGTTAAAGTAACAAAAAAAACAAAAGAATCTAGACCTCCTTGTTTTCAAGGTATTGTACAAACAATCAACGCGGTAATTATGCTGAAAAAAGTGATGGTAATGGTTTTATTCTTACAAAACGATTAAACTAAGATTTTTTTGAAAATTCTTTCGGTGTCGTTAGGCAGAAAGGCGGCTGGAATTTAAATCCATCCGCAAAATCATTTCGATTATCTTTTAGAATACAAACCATTACTAGCCTTTTAAAACCGTCACAATATTCCAATTGTAAAGAGAACTTTGACAGGCAAATATTATTATCTACTAATACAACATCAAAAAACAAGAACAGCGCTAACAATGAATTTTTAAATGTCTTGAAAGTAAAGATGACATTTCTGATGCGGAATCCACTAGTGCTGAATATATATTAATTGAAAACGCAACATACACAACACCTTTGGAATAATGTGCTGTCCTTTATTATACAGGGTATCTTATGAAACGAATAAAAAATAAATTTAACTATTTAGATTGTTTAAATAATTTTGAGAGATGCCATAAAAGTAATATTCCACTTTTAAAGGATTCAAAACAAATATTTTTTTTTAATAAAAATTATGGAGGAAAATCTGGAGAGCTTTTAGTTGTGTACCAAAAGATGACATAGTTGTTATTGTCCAAAAATCATTTTTATATTTCCGAAAATATTTTAATCTGTATGAGTCGAGAGAGTACCTTGCGGTAAAAATAACAGACAAAATTTTGGCAAAAAATGTTCGTTGATTGGCCGATAAAAATAATAATTGTTACAGACACAAAGTTTTATTAACTGAACAGATGGTTGTAACTAACATTTATATGTTTTTTAAATGGACATTAGATAAAAACAAAAAAAGAGCAGCAAAAATTAAACAACCTTAAACATCAATAAAAAATATGTTTTTTCAATAATAAAACAATTTAGATAGGTAAATATTACAGGTAAGATTTCGACAGATTTTCAAAGTAACAATTTTTTAGAACTAAAATAGTAAAGTACGTTTCAAAAACACTTTCTTACTTAAAAAAATTATTAGTCGAATATTTAGGTATTTACCACAAAACTTTAATAAGTTTAGCAGTTTAGCTCCTCTGCTTAGGTTAATTTATTGTACAGATTGTTTACATATAATGTTGCCCCCTCTGACTTATTTATGTTTCGAGCTTAAAAAAATACTGAATTTTATAGTTTTAAATATTATGTACCTATGTTACAGTTTTTGTCGAATAAGATTAGATAATCTATAAAATGCCGACATAATGTATTATCTTCTATTTTATAGGAATAGAGTAATAATCATGGATGTTGTTATTATACATGTAGTATTTTTACATTGTCTCCGGACCTATACCTACCTATGCAAATTTTCAGCTCAATATGATAATTTAAATTCGAAACTTGGCCCCCATTTCCTAAATGCGGTCATGTATCGGCTTAAAACCCCGATATTTTTATATTGATTTCGGACCTATATTCGTATGCAAATTTTCATCTTCATACGACAATTTAAATTCATGATTTGACCCCCTCCTCCTAAATACGACCCTGTACCAGCTTAAAAACACGATAATTTTACATTCTTGAGGGACCTATATACGTATGCAAATTTAGAGCTCGATAGAATTTAAATTGAAAATTTGGCCCGCTTCTCCTAAATACGGGTCTGTTCCAGCTCAAAAATACTATAATAATTTTACAAAGTATCCGGACCAAAAAACGTATGCAAATTTAATGCTCGATACAATTTAAATTGAAAATTTGGCCCCCTTCTCCTAAATGCGGGTCTGTTCCAGCTTAAAAACACTATAATAATTTTACAATGTATCCGGACCAAAAAACGTATGCAAATTTACTGCTCGATACAATTTAAATTTAAAATTTTGCCCCCCTTCTCTGAATACGGGTCTGTTCCAGCTCAAAAATACTATAATAATTTTACAATGTCTCCGGACCAAAAAACTTATGCAAATTTAAGGCTCGATACAATTTAAATTTGGCCCCCTTCTCCTGAATACGGGTCTGTTCCAGCTCAAAAATACTATAATAATTTTAGAATGTATGCGAACAAAAAAACTTATGCAAATTTAATGCTCGATACAATTTAAATT
>MU191116.1:9171-27888 GCA_016904865.1 Pissodes strobi | reverse complement strand
GCTCGATACAATTTAAATTTAAAATTTGGCCCCCCTTCTCCTGAATATGGGTCTGTTCCAGCTCAAAAATACTATAACAATTTTACAATGTCTCCGGACCTAAAAACGTATGCAAATGTTCAGCTTGATACGACAATTTAAATTCAAAATATGGCCCTCTCCTCCTAAATATGGTCTTGTACCAGCATAAAAAACACGATAATTTTGCATTTTTATCCAAACTAAATACGTACGCAAAATTTCGGCCCCATCGATTTGGGTTTAACTGTTTTAAAAGTATGTGTGTAAATTGTGACAACTTGCCTTGGAAAATGCGAAATAATAAAATAATATTGAGTCGGTATAAGTGGGGACATTTGGCAACACTGCGTCGCGTTCCGGCCGGCGACACGAGGGTTACCGCATATTATATTCGTTTTACGGGGGCATTGATGTCTCCGTACAGATTCACAGATTGCCATTTGAATAAGCCATCTATTCGTAGTAGAATTTACTTTGGTAGTACTAGTCGATAGGTAACTTTTAAGAAGTGCTACCATGATGGTACTCCTCCGCCAAAACAGCGCTTTTCCTCGGAAAAAAGCCTGTGCCTTTAAAACCGCGCACTCCACTCAAATTTCGAGGACAGATTTGGATATCTCACGGTCAAAAACATACCTATAGTTACTTTTGACTGCAAAACTTACACCGATAACCCTGTAATGGGCTTACAAATGCGAATTTTTCATAAAAACAAACGAGTACAATGTTACGTCGCTGTCGTCATGGTGGGTAAGGGTGTGGGTGGGGGTGGAGGCGCGGATAAAGCTACATACAATGCAAAGTAAAAGCTTATTTAATATTTTGCTTTAAAAAGCCATTATTTCGTAATATTGCAAAGTAAAAACTTTATCATAGTAACTGCAACCTTTTGTTTGACGAGTATTTAAAAGCAAAATTATTTGTTAACCGAATAACAAAAACCAAATGAATCACTAGCATATAAATCAGGGAATGAAATAACCTTAATTATTTATATCACTAGTTGCACATACATTTGAAAAATTCGTAGCACTTATTGTTCTGTTTGCAGCTGCAATTTCCAGCACATTCTACCTTACACTTGCACCGAACGAGAGCTTTGCATGACTTGGAAATGGTGTTTAGTTTTAACCATTTTGGATCCCAACCATCCGGCACTTTATCCCATCATCCTGAATTGGTTGCATTAATTGACTCCATACTTGAGTCTGGTTTAAACTCGCTGCATGAATAGATTCATAGCATCCTCTGTGAGTGGGATCACTTTCAAGTTGCGATTAAATGCAGTGAAAAGCCTACACTTAGTCACCGACGCGAAAGATTTAGCCCTTAAGACAGGCAAAAGATAAGAGATTGTATTAGTAGAAATAATATGTGAAAGAAAATAATGCAGCTTCTTACGGACTGTACAGGGTGTCCCAAATTCGAGCCTCATCATTGGGATCTCGGGAACTAGAAGAGACACGAGATCGATTAAAAAGAGGCAAAGTTGCGAAATTTGATGCTGATCAAAATGCCACCTTACAAGTTTAAAAATTCCGAACACTTCCGAAGATTTTCGGAAAAAAAACCGAATATTCGCGATTTCATTTTTATTTTTTTATGACTTTATTTGAATAGATATAACAGAATAGATTTCACATTCTCATTGTTACTTTTTCTTTTCTACAAGATGTTGTTATCAGATTTTCAAACCGACGTTTCGTCTTTGAGCTACCATCATCAACTTTGTTTTTTTAAATACGGCCCTGGATTTTTTATTACAGACTTTAAGAGCTCCTAAGGTTCCAGAATCAATGATGTATCGCACTTAATCGAAAAATTCATATTAATGGCATTTTTCATAACTCATGTGTTAGAGAGAGATAGAAAACAGATTTTTGGTAAGATCTTACCAGGAAATCATTAAAATTATTTTTTCCAAAAGGTGCGATACAACAATTAGACTGTGAAATGTATTATTTGTTCCAAATCTAATCCCACACAACTATTTACTTGGGTAAATTGCTAAAAATATAGCCTAGAGCCTATGGTTTGAGGTTTGACACTTTAATAATTATATTATTTATTAACCACTTCTTATGTTACTTTTTAAGCTTTCTTTATACAAAGCGTTAATGCGTAAAAAAAGGTTTTATTTTTAATCCCATTAAAAATCTATTTTCTGTCTCTCTCTAACACATGAGTTCTTATGGAAAATGTCACTAATATCAATTTTTCGAATAAGTGCGATACATCATTGGTTTTGGGACCATAGAAGCTCTTAAAATCCGTAATAAAAAATCCAGGGCCGTATTTAAAAAAACAAAGTTGATGATGGCAGCTCAAAGACGAAACGTCGGTTTGAAAATCTGATAACACCATCTTCAAGAACGGAAAAAGTAGCAATGAAACTGTGAAATTTATTTTGTTCTATCTATTCAAATAGAGTCATAAAAAAATAAAAATTAAATCGCGAGTATTCGGTTTTTTCCAAAAATCTTCGGAAGTATTCGGAATTTTTAAGCTTGTAAGGCGGCATTTTGATCAGCATCAAACTGCGCAACTTTGCCTCTATTGAACCGACCTCGTATCTCTTCTAGTTTCCGAGATCCCAATGATGGGGCTCGAATTTGGGACACCCTGTACATGGCAATGACGAGCTTGTCCAAACATTTTTTGGCTTCTTGCAATCGTCCTTCACTGAGGTGTTGGAAATGAAGCGCTGTTTCTGGATTCATCATGAATGCATTCCATACAGATTTTTTTCCACTCCGTAAAACGATTCAAAGTTGTCATAGCAGGTGAATGTATGAAAATCAAGAATAGCCTGAGACGTGGATGGTCCTGAAAATATGCGTTAAATTAGATCGTTAATAAGCAAAAGTATCTATAGGTAAATTTTACTTTTAAAAAAATAATCTCTCACCTAAAAATTCGCATATTTCACGGATTGTTATAACTCTTTTCGGGCCCTGGCGTACTGCATCAGCTACGTAAACAAAAATCCGCGTGTCTGCTTCCTCATGATTACAAGGAGCCAATAATGTTGCATTGATACCGGCACGGTTTGTCACAAGACTATCTGCCTTCGTGGAGATCAAAAGACAGCCAGATGGATTAGTGCAAGTGGAAATCACATCCGCGAAAAGCCCTTGTTTGCATCGTGCCGCAGGGAATCTTTCCAATTCTTGCGAATTTTGGTGTCAGTCGCCACCCGGATTCTTTGTCCTTGCCCTCGTTTTTCTCTGGCCATTCCCTTAAGACTAGATTCCAAATATCTTGAATAATAGAAAATTACAGATAAGCTTTCTTTGTAGGTTGCGTGTAAATTCAGGAAAAGGACAACTTACGTGTCCCACACGACGGACGTCCAGCCTAGAAACTGACGTAGTTTGTCGGGAAATGAAGGGGAGAAATAGTTGCCTAACGTAGTCACCAAAGGACACGCACAGTCCAGGTTGCAACGTGGATGGTTCCTGCTCCTTCTGGAATTTGAACGGCTACATCTGGTGCAGAGGTACTTTCAGAGGTGTCTAATGGGATCAAGCATATGTTTGTACGGTTCTCTTTTGAAGATGTCCTTATTGAGCCCTTCTCATTGAACAAAGCCGTATGTTTTAAGGCGAAATCTTTCGCGTCGGTGACTAAGTGTAGGCGGACCCTGTTCACTGCTTCTAATCGCATCTTGGAAGCGATCCCATCCACAGAGGATGCTCTGAATCTGCACATGCATCGAGTGTAATACCAGGCTCAAGTATCCAGTCAATTAATGCAACCAATTCAGATTCTACCTTCGCCTGCGGATTGGGGATAGGATAAAGGGCCGGATGGTTGGGATCCAAAATTACGAACACTAGACACCTTTTCCACCGAATATTAACTAAATTCGGTGCCTTTTCCAAGTCATGCAAAGCTCGCGTTCTGTGCAGTTCGTGAAGTAGCATGTGCTGAAAATTTCAGCTGCAATCAGAACAATGTGAAGTGCTACGAATTTTGCAAATGTGTGTGCAAAAAGTGATTTTAATATATAGGGTTATTTCATTCTCTGAATCATATGCTAGTGATTCATTTGATTACTAAATACTTTAGTTTTACTGAAAACTTAATTAATTTATTTATGTTATTCGATTAACAAATAATTTTGCTTTTAAATACTGTAGTCAAACAGAAGGCTGCAGTTACTAAAATGATAAAGTTTTTACTTTGCAATATTACCAAATAATGGTTTGCTAAATTACACCTCATCATCAGGACTTCTGCAAAACAAAAAATAAATAGCATCTAGTGCTAAACATTTTTGGTTAGCTTCCTTACTAAAGTGGGATTACATTAAGAACGGGAGCTCCAGACAATATACAAGAGGATTCATCCTCAAACCGCCTTTTTTACATTTTCTATGTTTTAAAGCACGTGTTATAGCTAACCTACAAAACCAGTTAAACTACTTGCCGGTGATATAAAGCAAGGTCACCAATAATTCATTTTATTTTTAAATGTAGAAGTACGATATTAATTTCGATTTACCGAAATTCGATATAAAAAGGACAGTCTTATGTTATAGTAATTGATAGAATAAAGATGGAAAGTCGGAATGGGAAATTAGATCAGCGGTGTTCCTGCTTCTTACACCTTGCGCACGCATTGCTACGACAACAAACTGGGTAACAGTTGGAACCCTTTATTTTATTCAATGATTTTGTCAATTTTGATCGAAATGGTCGAGACACCGACAATTAATAGACATCCGATGTACCTGGGAGTCTAGGAGGCCATGAATTGGCAAAATTTCGGTTGTTATAATGATTATAGTGTGACGAGTATGGCGTTCATAGCTCATCATTCATCTGGCGCCGGATGGTCCCACAACTGCAGGTTTCTCTAGTTTTAAAATGTAATTGTTAACAGAGCTGAGATTCTGAGTGTTATTTTTTTTGTTCATAGTATTCGGTTTTTGATTTATGTGGATCATCCCCAAGAATATTCTTCTATAGTATATTTATCTAGGATCTCAATTTATAGCGTGACCTAATTTTACATGGTGTTCAGCTAGTGCACAAAAAGAAACCAATCTGTTACTATCACTCTTATGTGAAGTTATACCACGGTATAAATAAGTATATTGTACTCTGGTTATACGGCCTTTTAATGACCTGAAGGTTTGGCCTATATAAGAGCAAAACATGCTGCGCTAAGATTCTAAGAAGGAAAAACGTAAATTAAGAAAATATATAATTATATTTATGCGTAATTAAGCAGACTTTTCATGTTATATCGTGGCCTTAGGCCAAGTGACATATTTTAAAACAAGTTGAAAGCAATGCAAAAACTCCAAACTGGGCGCCCGCCCACGTTTTTAACAAAGATAAATTACTTCTATTGAATTTAGCTTCCGAATTTATTTTTATGATCCTTTCTAAATCTATTAAGTCTCCGTAAAACGATTCAAAGTTGTCATAGCAGGTGAATGCATGAAAATCAAGAATAGCCTGAGACATGGATGGTCCTGAAAATATGCGTTAAATTAGATCGTTAATAAGCAAAAGTATCTACAGTTAAATTTTACTTTTAAAAAAATAATCTCTCACCTAAAAATTCGCATATTTCACGGATTGTTATAAATTTCCGTTGCTTGCTAGTAGGATGATGTATCCAGAGCTCAGGCAAATCGGGCAGATGAGGAAAGCAGGCACACGCTAGAGCTATAATGTCTGTAACACTAGCTCTTATCATAACTCTTTTTGGGCCCTGGCATACTGCATCAGCTACGTAAACAAAAATCCGCGTGTCTGCTTCCTCATGATTACAAGGAGCCAATAATGTTGCATTGATACCGACACGGTTTGTCACAACGCTATCTGCCTTCGTGGAGATCAAAAGACAGCCAGATGGAGTAGTGCAAGTGCGAATCACATCCGCGAAAAGCCCGAAAAATTCCGGAGATTGTTATATAAACATTAAAATCAAACTATAAACAACGCGAGCAATCAACGAGAGCAACTTTCAACCTTAAGCATGCCATGATCATCACTTTTTTAGTATAAATACGCTAACGAACCTTCAGTTCTAGATACTTTGGTCTCACCTCCAACTCCCAGGTTAGTCATTTGACGACTGCCTTTGGGTTCTATCCGCTTTTAAAGTTAGCTATACAGCTGCTTTAGGTTCTACTCCATTATTCCTTACCAAACTTGGTACCGGTTAGTCACTTGACGACTGTTAGGACCAGGGGTTTCACAACCACCATAGTAAAGTCAAGACAAGAAGTTTGTCAGAGTTCTGAGAAAGACAAGTGTCTAAATAGTCAGTTAAAAAGTTTAGTGAAAGATTTTAGTGCTCTTAAATAAAACCCAACTCTTTAGAAAAACTATAAATTATAAGACAGTAAACAAAGACCTATAAATAGTACCTCAAATCGAGAAAACACTCGCTACCCTCTAAACTATTCGTGACAATATACTTTGGTTTTACTAAAAACTTAATTAATTTAGGTTATTCGGTTAACAAATAATTTTGCTTTTAAATACTGTCAAACAGAAGGCTGCAGTTACAAAAATTATTAAATTTTTACTTGCGTTTACTGTGCGTTGTATGTAAATTTACCCGTGCCTCCACCTCCATCCCCACCCTCACTCACCATGACGACAGCAACGTAACATTGCACTCGTTTGTTTTTACAAAAATGACGCATTTGTAAGCCTAATATAGGGATATCGATGTGTTACAATCACTCTTATGTGAAGTTATACCACGGTATAAATAAGTATATTGTACTCTGGTTATACGGCCCTTTAATGACCTGAAAGTTTGGCCTATATAAGATTCAATTATGACATGGTATCTTATATACAATGTTACTATTTTATGTCAAAATTTTCACATATATAAGAAATAAAGTCTTCTCGCTATTCTCAAATCTGTTTATTGAAAAAATTTTGTTAGTTTTTCATTCAGTAAGGCCTTCTAAGTAAGGCAACGTTATATATTTTTGAGTTGATTATTTGAGAAAATTGTGAGACTCTTGCATTTAGTGTGTTGAGAGATATTAGTTGTGAGGGCCTTTCAATTGGTTGATTCTGACCGAGTGCTTTAAAAGGGCCTAACAAAACATATTTGTAACACTGAATGTGAAGGGATACAGCAACCAGCGCTCAATGATTGTAGTACTATCCCTGTTCTTTTTATGTGTATACAAGGGGTATAATTATGAGCAAAACATGCTGCGCTAAGATTCTAAGAAAGAAAAACGTAAATTGTCGAATGTCGTAAGAAAATATATAATTATATTTATGCGAAATTATGCACTCTTTTTATGTTATATCGTGGCCTTAGGCCAAGTGACATATTTTAAAACAAGTAGAAAGCAATGCAAAAACTCCAAACTGGGCGCCCGCCCACGTTTGTAACAAAGATAAATTACTTCTATTGAATTTAGCTTCCGAATTTATTTTTATGATCCTTTCTAAATCTATTAAGTCAATTAAAGCATACAAGTACATTCTGTTATTTTTATTACTTTTGTCAAGGCCTAATCAAAACGATCAAATATATCTTGTACCAGCCGAAAATAAATTTCTGCACAGACAGTTTACAAGTTCAGTTAAATAAAAGGCCTAGATAAATTAACATTATTTTTTAAAGGTATGATATGAAACTGAAATAAATAATTTCGACAATTGCATTCCACTAAACTACCTAATTTATTTTAGATAATCAAGTATTCGGCTTTTTCACACAACTTTAAAACATTTACAGATGAATTAAAAATGTGAAATTTTGCATCGAACCAGGTACAGATTAACCTTCCTATGGTAGTTTTGGATATTTATATAAAAACTTGAGTGACGGATATAATTTGAGATGATCGATACATATTTATATGACTAGAGCAAAATGAACAAATATATATAAAATATTGGCTTTTTGAAATCACAGGACACCACAACCGTCAAATGAATAACTCTCGTAAAGCTATGACTTACGTGTACATTTTCTCTACCTTTTTGATACATATATCAGTTATGTCAAATCATAGCTCTTAAGAGGCCTGGTAACCTACCACCATATTGAAAAACCTCCTTATCAAATTATGTCCACACCACTTGAGCAAAATTAATGACATTTTCGACATGTATTGCTGTTTAATGCAAAATCCTTAGCGATTATTTCCTTTAAAAAAAGTTAACCTTTCCGGGACGATGCGTTTTTGAATAAGAGGTATAAAAATGACTTCTGAACATTTCATGTTTTGTAATAATAACACTATAACACATATAGTGAAAATTTGGGGCCTCAAAGAATTTTTTGAGGGTTTATTTAATCGCGCCATTTTGAATATTTGCCTATAACTTAAACTGGTTGTCACATCTTGAAGCCTTACTTTAGGGCTTGGTAATATATTTACTATAATTCTCAGTTTTTCAAATAAAAATAAAAATATTAAAACCACGGATTCTCTAATGTTAGAATTAGACCTAGGTTTAAATCTTAAACCTATGCCAGGGTAAGTTTAAGCATATTGCTTCTATATATGCTTAACTCGGTAGTGCTCAAACCATTGTTAAGTTTTGAATTTACTTTACAGGTAAGCTGAAACCTATGGGTTAAAAACCTAGTCCTATACTGTCTTACACTCCTTTAATTCCTATTTCTTTGGAATTTTGATTCTCGACGCGCATGATACTTTTTGAAACCAATATAGATTTATAATTATTCGAGTGTCCTTATCGTCTATTCCCGATGTAACATTCCGATTTGGCCAGTGTAGAATATTTTTAAATTTTATTTTATATGCTGCATTCAGCAAAAAAAATGCTGTATTTTGCGGTAAGAATTATTGAAAAGAGGTCAATACTCTTCGGTTAATTAATTCTAAATTTATTGATTCGATTTGCTGTCAATAAGCTTAAAATTGCCGCATTTATTAATGTAAATTAATTTTATCCTAACTATAGGTTAACGATATATTTGTATTAGCTTTTACAACACTGTTGAGGCTTTGAGTAACTATTTTGATCATCCCTTTCTCTTATGTAGCCCTCAGGCACTTTGTGACTATATTTATTTTAGTTGATAAGCAAACCACAGATCGCTTAGGTTTGATCAAGTCACACAACATAGGATATTATGTTATTAGTATACCTTAGCTCGATTATATTACATTACCGTAGAACGGCCAGCAAACCGTTTTATATTTTTAAGAATTATGTTAATAAAACCTGCTTTTAGGCTGCATTAGATCCGCGAAATTCATATTTTATTTTCGGTTAAAATATTTCATAACTTTTTGGTACCGCTGCGCGCTACCTGGCTTGGAATCTCATATTTATCTTTCGTCGCGACCGGTTGTAACTTTTGTAACATTCTGTTGGCAGTATTGGGTAGTAGGAATGGGCTATTTCCCATGATTGCTGCTGTCGATTTCGATTTTTAAAATGTTATCACTTCGTTTGGGAACATTTTCTAGTATTTCTTGAACAATTTAATCTCAGCGCATCAATTGTGGCTCCCGCCGTCATTTTACCATCATAATAAACGAGAACAAAGTCGTTTATTATCTTAGAATTATTCCTCGTATCGAATCACTTGGCATTTTTCAGCCCATCACTTCTTCTTGATTCGACGTTCTTTTTTTTCTAATTTCGTGCGTGGAAAGGCAAATTGACAGAAACGAATAGAGAGTTCTTCTAAGAATGCCCTTCGAGGCGAAAAGAAGGTTTGCTTGTGCAGTCATAGTGGCTCAACATTTAGTATTGTGATTTTATACTACCCTTTCTTTGGGGATATATTGTGTTGGTTGCTGATTGTGTTTTGACACGACCGATTTATCGGGATTTAACTACTGCACTAGGTAAGCATTTTCTCTGGAATTAACTTTTTTCCATTGCTTGTGAAGCACGCGGACGCCATGGCATGACGCTAATGGTATTTTCCCTTATTTCTAGAGGAGTCGTCGTATAAGACCGAGACCGTCGACTCTCTAGCTACCCTCTGCCAAAAGCGAGGTAATTATTGCTACAGTTTTTTTTGTCTAAATTAACGATTTAATTGCCTTATCTGTGTTAACCTTTTTTTTGTACATTGTCCACCATTTGCATTCCATCTTACCTAGTCCATTTTATCAAATCTGAATATCTGAATTTTTATTTTAATGTGACTTTAGTTTTGATCATATGGGGAAGTTTATATTTTCTTTTAGGAGTGATTCAGCCCTATCTTTTTTTATATTCAAGTTGTCTATACCTTAGTTTTTTTTTATTTGCTGATGGTCATTGAAAATCCATTGATAATTTTTGAGAGAATTTGTTTTATAAAGAAAATATATTTATGCAAGGGGGGGCTATAGTTTTTCATTGAAGTAAGGGGGCTTTGTCTAATGCGTATTGGGTTATTGCAGGGTTCTATAACCTCCTTTCTCCGGGCCAATTCAATCACCTGGCTACAGATCCTAACTCCAGGCTACACTAGAGCCAATCTTATCTCCGGGCCAATTTTATTGCCGAGTCCTCTGCAGATTCTACCCTCGGGGCTAGGGCCATTCATAGCAGTTTTACCAACAGGGGCCCGGCGCCTCCACCAGAGTTCGACCGGATCTAAGTGGTATCGTACCGAAGCTTAAGTTTATTTATTCATTTATGTTTCTGTCCGACTGATAAAATCGCTCTCATTCCTTTAATATAAATCAAGCATTGACCGCCAAGCTCTAAGATAGCTCTCATTAATTTTATTTGGTGAGATACTTTATCAAAGGCTCTCTCAAAATCGGTGAAGCATATGTATACATCATAGTTGACATCTCTGCTCCTTTTCACGAGAGTTTGTAAGCACAACAGAGCTTCTCTGGCCTCCAAGTCATTTCGAAAACTTAGTTGGCTGTTACTGATTCTTTCATCCAATTTGCCGTATATATGCTCGTGACCAATTCGTAGCAATATATTCAAAATGTGGTTCATTATCCATATTATTCTGGATTCTTTACATTTCGTTGTGTTTATCTTTTTTTGGAATCGGTGTAAATACAGATGCAACCCAGTCCTTTGGAATTTCACCCATGTGAATAATTCGTCGAAAATATCTAGATGAGCTTCCTAATCTCATATTTTGTAATTGTTGGGCCACTTGTTCCTGTTGTGTTGATGTTTGAAAGCTGGGCTATTTCGGACACATATTAAGAAATGGAAAATACGAACTGCTACAGCTTATCATTGCGGGAAAAATGGGAGGCAAACGAGACCGAGGAAGACGCCGACCTAAGACAATGGACAGGAATGACGAACGTGAACTTGTTTCAAGCTGTGTAGATAAAGTAAGATCGGGCAGAGTAATCGTCAATGTTCTTAAGGTCGAGGCACCATAAGAAGAAGAACCCAAATAAAGTTAATAGGCCTGGAAGAGAGTGCTACCTGTCGGCGGTAGGAGGAGAATATCACACCCCCCCTCTCCCCCTCCTTTTTTGTTACCTAAGCCGATGCGTGGCATTTTCAAGTCTTCATTTGAGTAATACTACGAAATGAGGAAACTGTGTATATGTCATGTGAAGAGATTCGGACCTTCGTTAGGAGGTCAGAAACGCTAGAATGGACTGCTTAAGATAGAGTGGGTGGTTGAAGGGACATTTAGAGTAGGCTACGAAGACCTCCAACCGACATTGCCAACTTTCGTTCTTATTTGACACTGACCGTTCAAAAAACTTAATAAAGTTTACTAATTTATTGCATAATTTTTTTCTGGCAACGCTATTTATAGCCATATGCTTTCTGGTGTATTTACGCAGTACTTATTATTTGGTAAAACTGACGATTATTGTTACAAATCTTTAATTTATTAGATTTATTTTAATATTTTGAAATTTGTGCCATTATTGCTAAGTTTAAAACGTGGGACAACTTGTGTAGCCAAACAATACTTAATCAAAAATGCAATGGCCTTCGAGTGTTAATTCGACACAGAAGGGCAAGCGAACAGGTCCTCGCCCGTACATCTGACATTTAGAAGGTTGAGCGCTCGCGTCACGGTATAGAGCGAAAAATGTCAGTGCTTATAATGAACCAAAGGTCATTATTACCACCTGCGCCTAGATAATTCCCATTTTTAGATGAACTACTTAATTTGGCATGAAGCAAAATGTATTTGATTAGAAAAAGAATATAAAATCATAACGCTCGTTGCCATTTAGTAATCATATATTACCATTATCATAATTTTATTTACAACTTACAACGGCTGATAAAATAAATATAAGGTGAAGAAACTAATTTAAATTATTGCGAATAGATTTAGTTAAAGTTCCTTGTATGATCCTGGAAGCATTAACGTGCCCTTACCTTTTCTATCCCCCAGTTAGAACTCTTTTCTCTGTTACCATCCTCTCTGTACTACTTCAACGCTCCCAAAGAGTTTTTTTCCACTGGTAAACGCCTTAAAATTTATTCTTGCAGAATAAATTCACAAATAAATTAGAGTTTTATTATGACATAGTGGCTATAATGGAGCCAAAGCACATGCAACTAAATGGTGGATTAACCTGTATCCTTGTTTCCAGTTTATTCACTGTCATCTATGACCGTCATTTGTTTGTTGTACGTCACTGTTTTTGAAAGATTTTTAGGATGTCATGCCAGCCCGTTTCGGTGTCATCGAATAAGTAAGGCCTACTCATTCCATGTAAAAAAAATTCTCACTTTTAATCAAAGTATTTACTGGTTCTGATGAAGTTTGCTAAACTTTGTTGAGTAAAGTGCCATGTAAAAAAAATACATTCCATGTAAAAAAAATTCTCACTTTTAATCAAAGTATTTACTAGTTCTGATGAAGTTTACTAAACTTTGTTGAGTAAAGGTTAGTTTTTGCCAATCTATTGAATGGATTAAGCTTCATTCGCAACCAGCCGCGTTATTCAATTAATCATTCAATACACTCAAGTTTAATATGACCGGAAACATGCAGTCACATAGAGTGGATATCGCCGAACTTGTCCTATCCTTAGCAAGAATTTAACACCTAATGTAGATCCAAATATTTTTGTAGTGAAAATATCCTCGGGCGCGTTCAGTCACTTTTTCCTAGGTAGTAAATGATTTTTCGTTCTAACATAGCGCCGAAAAAGTAGCGAGCATCGAAAAAGTAGTTGGAGAGGAAATTTCTAAGGGAAAAAGTTCAAAATAGGCTTTTAAGGGAAAATGTAAAAGTATGGATTTAGAGCTAAAAAAACAAGGGTTTTTTTTTTTTCGAGAAAAGTGATTTTTTATAGAAATGTTGATCACTTGACGAAAATCTACGCCAAAATCTGTACAAGAACACTTTGGAAATGGCGTTTTATACAAGATGAGCTAATTGTTCGAGAGAATATTTCTAGGGGAAAATGCTCAAAATAGCCTTTTGAGGGAAAATGCAAAAGTATGTATATATATAGCTAAAATAAAACGAGAAAAGTGATTTTTTATAGAAATGCTGACCACTTGACGAGATTCTACCCCAACAACTATACAAAAGACACTTTGGAAATATAGAAATGCTGATCACTTGACGAGATTCTACTCCAACAACTATACAAAAGACACTTTGGAAATGATGTTTTATACAGGATGAGCTAATTGCTCGAGAAGAAATTTCTAGGAGAAAAAGCTCATAATGGGCTTTTGAGTAAAAGTATGGATTTATAGCTAAAAAGCGAGAATAGTGATTTTTTTATAAAAATGCTGATCACTTGACGAGAATCTACGCCAAAAACGGTACAAGAGACACTTTTTAAATGGTGTTTTATAAAGAAGTGGCTAATTGTTCGAGAGGAAATTTGTAGGGGAAAAGCTCAAACTGGACTTTTGAGGGAAAAAGTTAAAGTATGGATTTATAGCTAAAAAAAAAGAGGTTATTTTTTTTTCGAGAAAAGTGATTTCTCGATGAGATTCTAGGCCAAAAACTGTACAGGGTGGCTCGAATTCGTATCTATGTATGGGGAGCTCGAAAACCGTAAGAGATACAGTTTCGGTTAAATTAAGACAAAATTGCGCATTTAGGTGCCTAACAATATGCCGTTTAGAAAGTTTTATAATTCCGAGTATTTACGGAGATATCCGGGAAAAACCGAAATTTTGAAAAATAGCTTTATTTTTTTCCTGGTCTTATTTAAAAACGGATTTCAAATCTAATTGCACTTTTGCATTGCCACTTTCTCCGCTCTATCCAATGATGATATCCAGTTTGAAATCCGACATTTCGTCTTCAAGGGATCATCATCAACTTTCTTTTTTTAAATACGAACTTTAATTTTTTTTTATCGTTTTTCTGATGGTATTGGCGTAATTAATATGAGTATGTGTTTTTATTTTATTATTATTTTTTTTAATTTTTATTATTTTTTATTATTTTTATTTTATATATTTTGCCTTGGTGTGATTTTAAATAATTTAAGGTAGGTACTTTTGAAATTCTCATACTCTATAAAAATATTTTATTTGTTTTTTGTATTAAGTGGAAAATTGTAGCCCGTATTAAAAATTAAAAATAGTAAAATTATTTTTTACGAGAATATGACCATGAACTATTACTCAAACAAGTTGCTTAGTGATTTATAAGCATAAATTCCAATAGGTGTTTTTCCATCAAAGTACCTATAGTATCACGTAGTACGATTATAAATTGTTTATATAAAATTACGCCAAAGCAAAATATATAATTAAAAAAATAATAATAAAAATAAAAGAATAATAATAAAAAACAATAAAAAAAACATAGTCATATTAATAACGGCAATACCATCTAAAAAACGATAAAAAAAATTAAAGTTAATATTTAAAAAAAGAAAGTTGATGATGATCCCTTGAAGACGAAACGTCGGATTTCAAACTGGATACCATCATTAGATAAAGCGAAAAAGGTGGCAATGCAAAAGTGAAATTCAATTTGAAATCCGTTTTTAAATAAGCCCAGGAAAAAAATAAAACGAATTTTCAGAATTTCGGCTTTTTCCGGATATCTCCGTAAATACTCGGAATTTTAAAACTTTCTAAACGGCATATTGTTAGGCACCTAATGCGCAATTTTGCCTTACTTTGACCGACCCTGTATCTCTTACGGTTTTCGAGTTCCCCATACATAGACACGAATTCGAGCCACCCTGTACAAGAAGACACTTTGGAAATGGTGTTTTATACAGGATGAGCTAATTGATCGCGAGGAAATTTCTAGGAGCAAAAAGCTCAAAATGTACTTTTGAGGGAAAATGTAAAAGTATGGATTTATGGTTAAAAAACGAGGGTTTTTACTTTTCTTCGAAAAAAGTGACTTTTTTTTTATAGAAATGCTGCTCACTTGACGAGAATCTAGGCCAAAAACTGTGCAAGAAGACACTTTGGAAATGGTGTTTTATACAGGATGAGCTAATTGTTCGAGAGGAAATTTCTAGGAGAAAAAGCTCAAAATGGACTTTTGAGGGAAAATGTAAAAGTATGGATAAATAGCTAAAAAAAAACGAGGGTTTTTTTTTCTAGAAAAGTGACATTTTTATAGAAATGCTGATCACTTGAGGAGAATCTACGCCAAAAACTGTATAAGAAGACACTTTGAAAATGGTGTTTTATACAGGAGCAGCTAATTATTCGAGAGGAAATTTCTAGGGGGAAAAGCTCAAGATGGACTTTTGAGGGAAAATGTAAGAGTATGGATTTATGGCTAAAAATACGAGCCTTTTTAGTTTTTCTAGAAAAGTGATTTTTTTATAGAAGTGCTGATCACTTGACCAGAATCTACGTAAAAAACTGTACAAGAAGACGCTTTGAAAATGGTATTTTATACAGGATGAGCTAATTCGATTTCGAGTTTTGATACGACACGTCATCACATAATATTTTATTACTGGAAAACCGAATTAATTGAAGCAACCAAACTTCCGTACATCAAGGAATAGCGTTACGAGTATACCATACCAAAAAAGCGCATTGGTACGATTGCAAATCGCGAATTGGTGATTTTTTATTTTCAGTTTGAAAAATCTATTTTAATCATCCGTGCCAGCCAAAGCATAGTCGTATGCGTATTCTGCTATAAAAAAGTTCTATAACAATTTTTGCGTATACGAGATCGAGAAATACACGAATATCGATGTTAAATGGAAACATGCTGCAAATCGTAAGAAAATATCAAGTTTTCCATATTTCGACATTTTTACGAATTTGATTTAATCGCATTGTTTTTGATGGATCGAAGTTTGAAGGAATACTTCTTCCCATATTTTAGTATGCAGTTAGGTTAGAATTGTACATTTAACTGCGTGGAATCTCTTTAAAATCGGTTTAAAGCTTTAAAAATGGGTCAGGATCGGAAAATTTGGACCTTTTTTGGAGACTAGGTGCAGTTTGTATAGATTTCATAGCAAATTTCGAGGCAAATGTTCACTTTCAGCATATCGATGCGTTTGGTTTTTGTAGTAAGTAAGTAAATTTATTTGAATGGAATTTTATTTAAAATGATTTGAAGCAGGAAAGATAGGCCAGGATTAGAGAATTTGGCTATTTTTCAAGCGAAAAGGAGCGGTTTCTGTCGATTTTATGGGTGATATAGGTGTTTTTTTTAATATTGAAGTTGTTGGGGCAGGCTGCTGCGAGATATTGAGTTGGATCACGGAAGGATTAACCGGAGGTGTGGCGCCAATCTCCTCTGCTTGAACATGTCTAGAACTAACCTAATCGGCTTCAACTGTTAATGGCCTTATATTTGGTGACAACTCCATCCAGGCAGGAAATTTTGAAATGACAAAGTGCACGAGCTTCTTACTGTTTAAATTACATTTACAAAACATTTCCATTTTTAGATTTCTCGTTTTTGACAACGGGGGAAAATATTTTTCTCGAAGCATTTTCCAGTTGTTTTAGGTTTTTCAACTTCGTTAAGGACGGTAAATTAGCACTTGTGCAATTTACACCCTGAGGCCAAGCCCGAAGCGGCCTTATTCAAAAAAATCTAGATTGGATGTGGGATAAAAAGGTAACAGTTTGGCTGACAAAGTTAGATTTATTATTGCGCAAACCGCAAAATAGGACGATAATATAGCTCAGCGAATCTCAGAATGTTTGATTTCATGGTTAGTTTAGTATATAGAAAACGTCCATGGTGACCTTAGTATATGAAATACGTCTCCTGACACCATATCATATAAAAGATCCATACCGCACCCACAGATGAAAATCTGACAGGAAGAAATATTAGACGTACTGGCATTATTAAGGTTCAAACATCTATAAAAATGTTTTTAAATTTAAAGCCATGGCAGTGACAATAGAAATTAACTAGATATCTTATTGGATAGTTTGACACTCGCCTAGAACCAAGAGGGCAATCTTCTTATCTTTTATTGGTATACGGTGTGGCATCACATCAAAAATTGGATTCAACTGTCTTTGACACTAACAAATTTAAGACAACATGCATGAGGGCGCGTAAAAATATCGGAAAATGTCTAAACTAGGCACGTAAACATGTGATCCATAAGACAAACCTGCATGGTCGAACACGATCTGAAAGCAGCTTAATATCTTTTCTGGACCACTGAAAATCACAGTAGCTCCATATGGTGGCAACTGTCTCTTCAAACCTACCTGTCGCGACGTTAATACATATGATAAAAAAGATCACACATTAAGATTTTAGGGCAAGGTGGGATGAGACAACTAACTGTCGACTTACCAGGGAGCTACTAAGCTACCAGAGTGAGTCAAGGAAAAACCTACGATTCATGCCGGGGATTCTGACTGGATACTGCCAGCTAAGAAAACATCTATACATATTGAGATTGTGGGAGACACCTCTATGTAGAGGTTGTGAACAGGAGGACGAAATAGTAGAACATCTGCTCTGCGATTGCGATGATGTTTCGGAACTAAAAGAATCCAATTTGGGATAACGATGGCAGCCATGGCTTTTCACAGGACAGCCTCCTCAGGCAACATAGCGGTCCAATTTGGGATAACGATGGCAGCCATGGCTTTTCGCAGGACAGCCTCCTCAGGCAACATAGCGGCGTTTTTTCAACACTACGCTGGGCGATGGTCTAGATGGATTGGTTGACCTAGGGAGGACGCACAGGAAGTCCAATGAGGCTTAAGTGCCGTGGCCTTTCAAGGCCACCCTCTCACCATTTCCAATGGTCATATGGATGAACTTAACGCTGATTTTTCGAAATACATCCAATCCAATCAGTGTTACTCCTGTTGCGACAATTTGCTTCTAGGAAATGGAATAATATTAGTCTATTGCAAATCTCAATGAATCATGTCATCCTGAAATAGTTTTTACCACTAAGATCAATTTAATCAAAACCAACGCAACTAAATCCTTGTATAGTTGATACATCTTTTAAGTAAGAATTTGTACATTTAAAAACAATATTTTGAAAGTATCGGACGAGTTCGGACTTATCCCACCAACAATAAATCGAATCAATGAAGAACCTAAAGACAGCCAGTCAACGTTCGATAGTAATTTTGGCGAGTGACATTAAGTTCACACCCCGATGGCACTCCCATCAGGTTGGATTAATAAAGAATGGATAGTCTCTACGGCCGAGTAATCGAACACATTGTGTTCTTTACGGCCTGAATAGTGCAACATTTATTTATTTTTTGCCTATTATTTATAACCAATAAACTTAAGGAATAATCATTAATGCGATTCATCCGTTGCTCGGAAGTATTCTGGGAGATATTGTAACTACTTAGTACGTAG
>JAEQML010054486.1:0-38000 GCA_016904865.1 Pissodes strobi | reverse complement strand
CAGTCAAAAATCACACAGGACGCAAGCATTGTAGCTCATATTCCTTCATTTAAGCATACGTTAGAATCTCTCGTATATAGAGTAAAGGCAGCTTTCGTTGCAAATAGCTGCACTTCACTTGTTTTAATCGGAACTTTAAAGAATAAAGATATTGAAGGACAAGAAATCATGAGTCAAAGTACAGAGGCTTCCTCATCTCAAGATGAAAGTGAAACAAATAATGACCAATTGCCAAGTGATGATGATGACGATGAGAATATTATAAATGATGTAAATTCAGATAACGATTGTTCAGTCGAAAGTGAGGTTTATGCTTAAATGACGGTTCTGAAATGGCATGCGAAAAATTAATAGTTGTTTAATTTTTGTTACAGATGTCTGACGTGCAAAAGTTTAATCGAGTTGAAGAATTCATAACTTTTGAATCAGTTGATCTATCGGGCTAACCTTTTTTTTATTTTGTAGGTCTATCCTTTGGCAATACCGGATGTATCGATAAAATTATGTCTAAGTTTTTTAGTAAAAACAAAAAGTGTGGATTTGTCCATTAATTTTAAAACACTTTGTGGATTTCATGTGTAACCAAAATTTTCTATAACTACCATATTCGAATCGAATAGACTTTTCCTTATCTTTTTTGTTCTTTGGTGTTTCCCTCTGTCTTGCTTAATTTAAGAGCTACAGGCTTTTAAGCAAAGTATTGCTTTATAGGCCTACACTAAACAACATGTAGGATCATACTGGTCGGGACAAACAATTATTATTTCTTAATCATTTATCACCATAAAGGTGGGGTAGTAATTAACGTTATAATTAACCACATTAATTAGTGGACTGTATCAAAATGGGGTGGTGGGGGTTTTACACATAGGTTATGAATTGAAACAGGTAGTTTAGGTATTACGTACTTTCATACTGGAATGATTAACTTGCATTAAATATGATAAATATGTACAATTTCTAACTACTTTCACGCATTCATTCGTTCACACATAAAACTAAATATACAACAGGTTACTTATTAATAAATATCTAAGGAAATTTCTTGATTAGTCGATTTAGAAATAAACCTTTGTCTTTACCGAATTTAATAACTTATGCTTTAAAAACTAGCAACTTTTTCGGTCTCACAGAATAACTTTGATACTTTATCTCTTTTCCAATTATGTCTACTTAACTTCACTAGAACAGGGATATGACTTCGAACCTTTGATTTGAACCTAAGTCTAGAGTACAGGAACAATTTGTCTTGCTACAAATTTCCATACTTTGTCGAAGATTGGACAAAGAGAACAGAGTTACGGCAGATATTCTCTAAATATCTGTGCAAAAAAATGCGAAAACCTATTAAATCTTGGCGTCAACAGGGCTGCGACTGGGCAGATGTCATTGGCGCCAAATTAATGCAGCGCGGTGACTGGACCGATGCATCAAGTTTGAGTGTTTGTAAGGCACTAAAAATCTATTTTTTCGTAACGGCGCGATAGGGAGAAATAAAGCGGGAATTTTCGCGGAGCGGATGCATTTGAGAGGGTAGAAGCATGTTCTTTCTTTCTTTGACATATTGTTGTACACAACACTAACTGAGACAAAGATATATGTTAATTGAAACTCCTTGTTACAATATCAGTAAAGTAGTTTTATTAGGAAAACTTACAGGTAATAACAAACAAAGAAACGGGAAGCTAGAACCTTCAATAACGTGCTAACCTACTAACTTACACTAACCCAACTTATCTCTATTTTTAGCAGCTGGCAGAATTACGGGTAAAGCATGTACCGCGCCACCTGTCATTCATATTATCAAAATAAATAAATGGCGAAGGAGCCAGGAGACATAAAAGTACTTAATATTATATATATTTAACACACCTCCTTACTTTTATGCTCTCTCCATAATACATATTTATATAAAAGAAAAATATTACAAATTCTATCTTAAGTTTAACATATTTCTAAAATAAACAAATTTCCCTAGACTTAGTGCCTTTGTCAGAATATCTGCCAGATTTTCATCTGTTTTAATTTTAACTACATCTATAACCTTTGCTAGATAGTTTTCATGCACAAAATAATATTGTATTTCGATATGCTTAGCGTTCTTAGTATAATTACCATATTTGGATATTGCTACAGCACCAGAGTTATCTTCGTAGACTTGGACTGGGTTATTTATATTCACTTCAAAAGATTTTAAGATTTCTCTTATTAGAAGAATTTCAGAAACAGCTTCTGATAGTGCAACATATTCAGCTGCAGTAGATGACTTAGTTACACTATTTTGTTTACGAGATTTCCACTAAATATCATTTTCATAAAATCTGACAGCATAGCCAGTGGTAGATTTTTTATCATTTGTATCACCTGCCCAGTCTGAGTCTACAAAGCAATCAAGAAGTTTACAGTGTTCATGCTTTCTTGTGTAAATTAAATTTAAGTCTCTTGTTTGATAAAGGTATTTAAGAATTCTTAGGGCGTATTTAAAGTGAGTTTCTTCATAACAGTTTTGAAATCTGCTTAAATAGGTAACACTGAAAGATATGTCAGGTCTAGTAGCAGTGCTGACATAAAGGGGGGCGCCTATAATATTCCTATATTTAAGACTATCATTTGAACTATCAGTCTTTTGTAATTTTAAATTAACTTCCATTGGGGTAGAGAAATGTTTATTACAGTTTGTTATATTATATCTTTCTGCCAATGCCAATGTTTCTATGTATGTTTTTTGGTTTAATAGCATATTAGATTGCTCATCATAGTTTATTTCAATGCCAATATAATTTCTAATTCTACCCAGATCTTTCATATTAAAACGTGATGATAGTTTTTGTTTTATGTTAGAGATACTAATTTTATTGTTGCTACAAATCAGAAGATCATCAACGAAAAGTAATATATAAATAGTCTCATTTTGTGTTTTTTTATAATAAAGACAATAGTCGCAGTCATTTCTAGAGAAATTAAGATCAGTCAAGTACTGGTGAAACAATCATACCACAAACGAGGACTTTCTTTTAAGCCATACAACGCTTTAGACAGCTTAAATACTTTATTGGACCCATCATTATACCCTTCTGCTTGCATGACATAAACATCACTAGTTATTTTCCCATTCAAAAACGCTGTTTCTACATCCATCTGCTCTATAGAGAAACTGTTTTGATGACAATAAGATAACAAGATTTTAAGAGTTTGCCCTTTAAAGACTGGCGAGTAAGTATTGTCTATATTATTTCTTCGTTGAAAGCCTTTAGCCACCAAACGAGCTTTAAAGGTTCCATCGGTTTTCTTTTTATACACCCATTTAACATCAATAACCCGCTTGTCCTGGGGTCTGTCAACCAATTTTCAGGTATTATTCTTATTTTTTGGCTTCAGGTGAGGACAAAGCCTCTTCAAACCTTGAAGATGTCATAGCATTACAATAATTGACATAAACTGTTTGATAAACGTAGTTCTCATCTTTATTTGGTTTTGGTTTTCGTTCCGATATCCTCGTTGGTATTAGGTCTTCTTGCTCAATGACAGTTTGGTCTGAATCATTCATGGAATCACCATCCTCATCTTCCTCCTTTTCTAAACTTAATTCTTGCGTTCTTTTCCTTAAAGTCGTCTGGTTCATTCGACTCGTTGATACCAATGCAAACTGTGTCTTCTTCTATTATATCCACATGTCGAGCTACAATAATCTTATTACCTATTAGAACTCGGTATCCAACATCTACATATCCAACAAGTATACCACATTCAGCCTTTTTATCCCATTTAGAACTTCTTTTTGCTTCAGGAACTCTTACAAACATTTTGCTTCCATAGATCCGCAGGTATTGAGCATCTGGCTTTTTCTTAAAAAAGATTTTATATGGTGTTAATAAAGCAGCTGTTTTAACAGCTTCAGGCCAATAGCTTCTATTAATCTTAGCTTCAGCCATTAGACATCTGGCCATATCCATAATACTTCTATTTAGTCTTTCTGCGGTACCATTAAGCTCATGTACATAGGGTCGACAAGGATCAATAGAGATACCTTTTTCAGAGGCAAATGTACGAATTTTCGAGTTTATGTATTCCTTACCATTATCACACCTAATCCTTTTGACCCTTTTATTAGAAACTTTTTCTACCTGATTTATATACTCTGATAGGCATTCATAAACTTGGTCTTTACTTTTAATGCAGTACACTTTAATTAATTTGCTGTAATCATCAACAATACTCAAGAAATACCTTTCCCCATTACTCCCAACAGTACTATGAGGCCCATTTAAATCAGTATGAACTATTTCAAGAATGTCTTTAGCTTTAGTTCTGTTATTTTCAAAAGGTAAATTATGCATCTTATTTTCAATGCAGATTGCACATTTCATAAAATTGCTTTCAAGATTCTCAGGCAGGTTCTCCAACATATTATTTTCACAAATCTTACACAATGAATTAAAATTTATATGCCCTAATCTCCTGTGCCATTTTTCTTTAAGAGACATTTTACTTTCAGTTTTATTTCTGTTGTTTGTAATTACATTAGCATTGATTTCACTCTGGACTAAGGAACATTCTAAGTAGTACAGATTATTATGTTTTTTTTTGCAACTCCAATTAACTCATTATTTTTGTTATAAATTTTACTAACATTGGCTTCAGATATAATTTTGTTATTTTTTGTAATTTTACTGTAGCTTAACAGGTTATTACACATTTGTTCTACAAAGAAAACATTTTTAATTGTAACTGTTGAAATCTTATCAAAAACAAAGAAATTACATACTACAGTACCTATCTTGGTTGCTTGTAGTGTTCGACCATCTCCAAGTTTGACATTAGTTGGAGTTTTTAAAGTTATAAACTTAGAAAAATACTTATCATTATTTATTATGTGGTCTGTACACCCACTATCAAGCACCCAAGTAACAACTCTATCATCGTAAACTTCATTACTTACAGTTTCGTTTGCATTAACCATAAACAATTACTATTATTGTTCGGGCTGTATTGAGCATGACCTCCATGTCCCCTACCTTTGCCTCGAAAACTGCCTCTTCTGCCTTGAAAACGACTGCCCTGAAAGCTACATGAATTACTTATCCGTGAGGTGTTACGATGATTGCCTTCGCCATATCCTCTAGATGAGTTGTCACTCGAGCTTGCTCAGCACTGGCTTTGTATATGCCCAGGTTTGCCACACAAATAACATACACGTTGTTCCTTCGGCTGCACGCTATACATTTGCTTGGAACTGCTTGAAGCCACAAACACATTTGATCGTCCATCTTGTGAGCTACTAGTTAATTACTAATTTTCCAATGTTTTTAACTTAATCTTCTGTTTTAAGAATTCACAGGTCCTTTCACCTGCTGGAAGTACATCGATTAAATCGCCAATATAACTGTAACTGCTCGGTAAAGCCTTCAACATATATTATAATTTTACTTTTCGACTTCTTTTACGGAATCACCTGCAGCCTTTAAATCGTTAATAGCCTTTTCAAACACATCGAAGAAAGTATTGACATCTGGAAAATTCTCTAGTTTGATTCCCTCAAGTGTACTACGATACACAATCTGTAAAGCTGTCGACTGCCTATTGTACATTTCATCAATTTTTTGCATAATTTTTCGGGCTGTATCCAGATGAGAGACATATTCTAATTGTTTATTCGAAATAGCACTGTAAATTTCCATATGATTCCAGTTATCAGTTTTGTCTGTATCAGTCTTATCACGAATGACTACTTCCTTACATTTTTTGAATTCCAAAAACTTACATAAACGTATCTTCCAATTTCTGTAATACACACCATCAAATATCGGTATAACAACATCATCACATTTCATAAGTGACATCTTGATAACTTTTCCTTTTAGTTTTTTAAGACACTACTTGCTTTTCCCAGAAGTCGTTTACTATACGTTTAAGACCACTTTTCTTCTTTTAAAACGCTGAACCACGCTCTGCTACCATGTTATTTGAAACTCCTTGTTACAATACCTATCAGTAAAGTAGTTTTATTAGGAAAACTTACAGGTAATAACAAACAAAGAAACAAGAAGGTTGAACCTTTAACAACGTGCTAACCTACTAACTTACACTAACCCAACATTACTATTTTTAGCAGCTGACAGAATTACGGGTAAAGCGTGTACCGTGCCACCTGTCATTCATATTATCAAATATAGATAAATGGCGAAGGAGCCAGGAGACATAAAAGTACTTAATATTATATATATTTAACAAATATATACAATTTCTTACTACTTTCACGCATTCATTCGTTCACACATAAAACTAAATAGGTTACTTATTAATAAATATCTAATGAAATTTCTTGATTGGTTGATTTAAAAATAAACCTTTGTCTTTACCGAATTTAATAACTTATGCTTTAAAAACTAGCAACTTTTTCGTTCTCACAGAATACCTTGATACTTTATCTCTTTTCCAATTCTGTCTACTTAACTTCACTAGAACAGGGATAAACCTTTGATTTAAACCTTAGTCCAGAGTACAGGAACAATTTGTCTTGCTATGAATTTCCATCCGCCATTTTACCTCCTATCTTCATCAGGGGAGACGCTACGATTCTGTATTGCCTCTAAATTGCGTTAAAACGTCCACAAGAGTTATTTGTCCAAGCTTGGGCAAAGGGAACAGAGTTACGGCAGATATTCTCTAAATATCTGTGCACACAAATGCGAAAAACTACTAAATCTTGACGTCAAACAGGGCTGCGACTAGGCAGACGTCATTGGCGCCAAATTTATGCAGCGCGGTGTAGGTGTTTGTAAGGCACTAAAATCTCATTTTTCCTAGATAGGGAGAAATAAAGCGGGAATTGTCGCGGAGCGGATGCATTTGAGAGGGTAGAAACTTGTTCTTTCTTTCTTTGACATATTGTTGTTTACACAACATTGACTGAGACAAAGATATATTAAATTGAGAATGATTATTAACGATTTCCTTGACGGAGTGTCATTTTGATGTACGGGGATTGCTGCATATAATGGAATCTATTATACCGACAAACCAGGCTCGGACTAAGGAGTAACTGAAATACAATGCTTTAAATGCAAAAATTTCCGTTTACCTGGGGTGAAATAAATATATTCGTAGATTAATTATGGTTCATTCATACTACGGACACACACGGTGTTATCACCAAACTATACGGTAAAAACGACAAGTTAATACACTTGTTGGATTGTTTCCGCAACACTAATTATTCGAATTGGTACCATACTAGACCTGGTTCTGGTCCTCGAGGAAATAAAGTATCGTGACGATCGCTTAGTTTCAGCCGGCAGCAGTATGCGGTCTCGCGTTATTGTGCATTAAGACGAAATCATTCCAATTATTACGAGCAAATAATGGAACAGCGCATTCCTTTCGTAGAATCACGCAATGTGCAGTGTGAATACCGCTACCCCAGACCATTACTGACCCTCTACCAAAGTTTCCTCTTTCACTAAAGATATTTTCTTGATGATTTACCTACCTACCTAGATCTTTCCACCCTTTTTGACGGCCATCCAGAGAAAACAAACACAATCGCGGTTCATCCGTAAATAAAACCCTTGCTTAATCCCCGACCATGATTATTCCAATCTCTATATATTCTGCAGAAGTCGTGTCGAGCTATGCGATCTTTTGGAAGTAGCTTTGGGCCCGTTGCCGGACGACTAGCCCTCAAATTTGCCTTTTTCAGGCTTCGACATACTCTAGAGTGACTAACTGGTGTTTCCCGTAGTTCTATCAAGCGCTGATTGGCTTTTGAAGCTATCTGAAACCGGTTTCTAAGGCATTGTAAATCGTCAGGGTCCGTTCTTTATCTGAGAGAGCAAGAACCAGGTATTCTGTGGTACCTAGTCCTTTTTTTGTACCTTTATATTGTTCTACGTGTTTTCGCTAACTATACCAGAAATTGGACATATTTTGTGAATATTCAAAAGAATGAAGAGTAGAAGAAAAATATGACCTTACATGTTGCACTACTTCGCTTTAAAGACTGTCTGTAGCTCTCAAACTAAGCAAGATAGAGCGAAACATCAAAGAATAAGAAATATAAGGAAAGGCCCATTTCACTTCATATTGGTACGAAAACAGAGTTTTATCGACAATTTCAAAACATAATTCCGCACTTTTTATTTTGACTAATTAACTTGGATACATTACATATATATTCACTTTTACTAGATATGTTCACTATATTCAAATTTTAAATTATGACAATATGATTTTTAAGATTACTTTAATGTGATGAGGGTTTCATTATTGCTGTACAGTTTAGAGTAATGTATATAATGTATTTTTCATGTATTTTATTTAATAAAAGTATTAAAAATTATTTGCCGATTTTTAAAGGAAAGCTGTTTTGTTCTCTAAAATTATTGTTATTTTCATAAGTAAATATTTATCTTAAATTTAAATATTGTTTTTGAAGCCGTAGTGTTTACGCGCATTATACACGATGCTTTGAAAAGGTTTTCTGAAAAAGGGTTGGATTATTTTATTGAAATTAAAAACAGTTAATTGGTGGAAGGGGGTATTTAATTTGACATACGTTTACATTACTTCTTGTTTTTAGGGGACCCCGAGGATGGGCGTAAAGGTCCGCAGGCATCTTAAAAAATTCCCGCTTATTTTTCTTCCCTACGTTTGTCACCATTGCTAATGTTTACCTTACAATTCCTTGCCTTTGGCTCCACATTTGTTTTCAATTTTGGAGAAAGTAGAGCCCCTTCGGCTCTGGCTCCAGGGGGTAAACAGCATACGTGCGTTTAAAACCCCAAATGGCACCACGGCCAGATATAATATTCAATAATCTGCAGTAGTTATGTTTCCTATGTAGAGTCAAATTATAATTGGATTGCCGTGGTCATTTTCGATGGCTACCCCGACGAAGCTCGTGAAAGCATCAAGCGAATAGAGGGATTCAGAAGAGCGCAAAGAAAATATGCGGTAATACCATTTACTGAATCGATGGTGCCCAGTGTCTCGCGGGAGAGTTTTCATGCAAATTGAAAGAAGTGTTCAAAAACCATTTTGAACACGTCTGCAAATCTAACGATTTAATTTTTGTACAGTTTAACATTCCACGCCACTGTCCTCGCATTCCAAACAAATTAAAACCTTGGCGGCAGGCTAGAAAGCTAAAAGTTAAGCGTCCTCAAAAGGCCTCCGACCAATCATAGCGCTTCCCGCTTTATCCGGGCGGTATTACTAGCGCCATCTGTTGTAACCACCTTTACTCATTTGGAGCCTGCCGCGCATCCTAAACTCATCTGACCAATTATAGCGTTTCCCGCTATACCCCGGCGACCGAGTCGACCAATCACAGCGCATCCTACAGGATGGCCAGTTCACCCTAACTAAAATTCCCTAAAATTCACATCTTTAATATTCGAATTTCATGCAAACTCATCAGCAGATTTCAACCGGATTTGTATTAAAATTCATAATATTAATTTAGACAACCGGTCACGTTAAGTTTTTACACAATATCTTTGTATTTACATTATTGCCCTTTCCATGCCCTAAGCGGCGCATCTTCTCCCACCAGAAGGGGCGGTAACAACTTCTTCAAGTTGCTCTAGTTCCCACGTTCTAGAATTCAGTATAGAGTAAGAAGTAGTCTCTTTAACCTCGACCATGTAAGTCGCAAAAAGCGCACCCCCGTTTCGAGCCGGCTGGCGCTGAGCCGCCATGCCGGCAAGTTTTCACGTTTTGAGACTTCATAATCTCTCTAGTTCGTTACTCAAGTGATATAGTGATATCCTGGCATAATCATCGTCACATCAAGCCTACAATAAGGTATTTATTGGCAAACTTAATGCCATTATTCTCCCGCCGAGCAATGGCGTCCCAACTGGTCTTATCCATGGGAGTTGTACAATCGAGCCCTGTCTCGAACCACACCTCACTCAATAGAGCATAGTCTCGAAATCCCAGGTAAGTAAACTAACATGTTTACAATCACATTCTCACTAAGCCTACAAAAAGGTATATATCGGCATCTCATTGCCAATTATGGAGACCGACTGATCTCTAGTACTAAGCCTACAAAAAGGCATTTTTCGGCATTTACTGCCATTATGGAGACCCACTGATCTCTAGTACTAAACCTACAAAAAGGTATATCTCGGCATCTACTGCCATTTTGGAGACCCACTGATCTCTAAATCTCAAAGGCTCTGCCATTCACTGCAGAGTCCTTAATGGTATTTTCCATTGCATTTTCAACATTCTATATTACCAGCATACCACTGGATTGCTATACTCTTTGCCTTATTCTAATATAAGGATTACTCTGCACTAGTCTGCATGCACACTCATGCCTTATTGTCACATAAGGATTAAACGGCACTAGTCTGCCAATTTACACAAGCTATTACAATGCTACATCCCATACGCGGATTTAAGCTTACCTATGCTACCTGCATAGTATATTTACTAATCATTCATGCGTGCATCAATAAGCCGCATTCACAAGGCATTCATGTCATGCCAATATGCACTAACTGCACACCAGTCAAAACCACTACAATCCAGTCATTCATATTTGCAAGAAAGCGAACTACATTGTAAATAAAAGCTAGCCATAGATCTAGCAAGTGTTTTGTCAAAGTGACTTTCCCCCAGTGTTAGAAGATAACCTGAACATTGAACGTTTCTCGTCAATGGTGTTCATAGTGTACATATTAGCTTATAGGTGGACTCTAAGGTAATATTAATCCTGTTATTATCGCTTGTATATTGTTGTATTTTATATCAAGGCTAAATCAGCTAACATAGTTGATAAGAGCTGTTCCGCAGGAACTCATAACAGACATTTAACTGTACATAGGTTCAAGGTTATGTTTATAACCATATTTTAGCATAGTATTACAACTGTTGACGCAATGCTTTAGTTTTTAAGAGTATTATTTATGTCATATTTTTCAAGGTCGAAATTTGCCTCGACTGATATTTTTCACATCGTAGCACTGATTACATACAATTATTCAGTGTTTATATTTTATGTATCTATGAGCTTCTAGTTATTTTCAAGTAAAGTAACTTATTAAAATATTCATATAATGCTAAAGCTTTTTGTTTTATTTACAAAATGACTTTAGAACTAGCCCTATGGTAAATTTTAGTGCCTAAGAGCACATCTCTTTTTGTTCAGAAAATCGACCAAGATCGACTCTGAAACAAGAAGTTGCGTGACGCAAACATTGAGTCACAGCAAGCAGTGGAGGATGCTGATATCCAAATAATCACACCAGCATTTAAGTTGGCCCCTTCAAATGAATACGTACGTGACAGTGGTGGGGGCAGATATCACCTTTTGGTGCTTTTGATTGGACTGGGTAGATATAAGAAATGTCTCTTTCATGAAACCAGGAAAAGGAAAGGTGTCTCAAACCATCTGCGATCCTCATCTATCAGACAAAACCTTATCAGACCATATATTGTTTCTGGTTGTGACACCACTTGCGCTCTATTTAATCAGGGGAAATGGAAATTTTTTAAAGTTCTGCAAAAGAACAATGACTTAGTACCAGTTATTGAGGCTTTTAAAAGTCCTCAAGCTCACCAGTACAAGATTGCCCAAGCAGGCAACATGTTTCTCATGGCGTTGTATTGTATGGGAAAGTCCTAGAGATTAGTTTAAACGATTTGAGATGCATGCATTATATATCACCATCTTACAAAAGCAAACCCAACACTGCCGCGCTACCTCCCACTGAAGCTGCTGGACGGGAACATTCACTGAGAGTTTATTTTCAGGTGCAGCAGTGGTTATTTCTGGACAACCATATTCGATGAACCACAAAGGGACCCGAACGAGTAGGGGTGGAAAAAAACAAAGGGTGGTCTTGTGCCCGTTGCAACGACGTCCAAACCAGCACCGGACTCAGTATCTACCGTATTTCTTGTAAATGCAAGAAAGTCTTCCAGCGAAATTGTGGATTTTTTAAAAAAATTTTTTTATGGCAGTGACACACACACTAAAGGGAGATCCTATGGCGCTCGACGAGCGGTGTGTGTGTGAAGATGTTGATTGGCACGGTTCTTGAATAGTTGTAGGTTGTATTTAGTGAGAAACAGATGTCCTGGAAGTGAGTTCCACAGTGATGCAGTGCGCCAGACAAAGGAGTTCTTGTAAAGCGATGTTCTAGGTGTTTCTAGTTGTACGACGAACTGGTGCGCTCCTGCCGTCTGTCGTGACTGTATGACAGAAGTTGCCAGGGGCGGGATGATATGTGAGCAATATTCTAATCACGGTCTTATTTGCGCTTTGTACAGCAAGAGCAACTGCTGCGGTGTATAGAGTTTTTTGTTGCGAAATAGCGCACCAAGCTTCTGGGAGGCTGATTTTGTGATGTTAGCAACATGGTCATGCCATGACATATTGCTGTTGACCGAGACACCCAGCAGTGACGAGGATGAAGGAATGGTCGATCCTGCCATAATGATGTCAAGGCCCGCTGTATTGGCCCTCTTGGTAAACGTTGCTGCTTGGGTTTTTGCTGCATTGAACTGGACCAAATTTCGGTCGCCCCAAGTTTGAACTTTCTCCAGGTCTTGATTAATAGCTGTAATCTGCTCCTGTCTGCGGTGATGAGTCTCAGTCGCTGGTAAGGGTTTTTCTGATCTAAAGTGGGAGACAAGGATACTGTAATCTGCAAAACTGTAAACAGGATTATTCGTTTCGCTCAGCAGGTCATTAATATAGATGAGGAACAGAGTTGGTGAAAGTATTGCGCCCTGAGGCACGCCCGCGTTGATGGTGAATGTGTCCGAGATGTGTCCATCGACTGCAACGTGTAGGGATCGGTTCTTAAGGAAACTGGCCAGCCAGCTGCAGAGAGAGGCTGGCAGTCCGAAGGACGGCAGTTTGTTGAGTAGTCCGTCCTGCCAAACTCTGTCGAATGCCTTGGAAATATCCAACGCAATCGCTCGAGACTCTCCGTAGTTCTCAATTGCCCTACTCCATATATGAGTGACATAGGCCAATATATCTCCTGTCGATCTCTCTTTGCGAAACCCGTATTGATTATCGCTGATTATTCTGTTGTGCTCGAGGTACTTGAGTAGTTGCTGGTTGACTACACGTTCCATGACTTTGGAGATTATTGGAAGCAAGGCAATTCGGCGATAGTTTGAGGGCGTGTTTTCTTGCCTATTTTTGGAACAGGTTGCACTCGAGCGACTTTCCAAGAGGATGGGTAAATACCTTTTCCGTAAGAAAGAGAGGCAGCCTGGAAAAAACGGGTGTTAGTTCGTTGGCGCAGTTCTTTAGCACAATGGCAGGTATTCCGTCCGGTCCTGATGCCTTTTGCGTATCTAGTTCTTTAAGGATTTTGCGAATATCATGGTGATGAAACATGAGTTCTGCCATGGTAGTGTTGATGTTCGATATGGTGGGGAGAGTCTTGCCTTGGGGGACGTCTAAGGTAGAGTGCGATGAAAACATTTTAGCGAGCATGTTTGTTTTTTCCTTGGCTGTAGTCGCCGTGATGCCACGTTCGTCCGTCAAAGGTGGGAGAGACGTTGTTGTAAAGTTGTTACTTACTGCCTTTGCTACCGACCAGAAATTCCTGGAACCACTGGGACATTGCAAAAGTTTATTCCTGATCCTTTGATTGTGCTTGTCCTTAGTTGCGTCGATCACACGTTTGCATTCGTTTTTCGCTTCGACAAAATAATTGCGATTTTCAGCGGTCTGATTTTGCTGCCAGTACTTGTAGGCTTGCTGTTTCCTACCTACAGCTCTTTCGCATCTTCTGTCGAACCAGGGCTTTCCTTTTGATGGTAACTTGATGGAATTTGGGATGTATGCTTCCATTCCTGAGGAGATTACTTGCGTAATCTCTTCGCAGCAGACTGACGGGTCGTCAGTGCCAAAGCAGACGTCGAGCCAAGGAAAATCTAGGTAGAACTCCTTTAGATCGTCCCAGGATGCAGGAAGACAAGTCTTTATTTTTCTCCAATATGCGCAACATGCAACGGGTTGTGTGAAAACGTTGAGCCCCGGATGACAGCGTTGAGATATGCGAAAGAACTGAAGAAGAGCATTCACACGATGTGGAAGGTGTGTCTAATAGCAAAATGACAAGTTAATGTTTCTTCACGATTGTTTTTATTTTCCAGCTCAATCTCCAATGCTGTTTATGGAAGAACCCGATCCTGTTCTAGGACCTCTCGCCATCGAAGAGCCTCAGCCAGGACCTTCTAAGAGAAAACGGCTCAAATAATATGATAATATAATAATAAAGTGATGGAGATAATGTTATTTGATTTTTTGCAAATAAAAAGTGTTTTTGTGCAGATAGAGAAAACAAGCCACTTTTCAACTAGCGCTTGAGCCCGAATGGTTCGTCGGAGAAAAAATAGAAAGAATGAAATTTGAAGGAAATTTTATGTACCTTCATTTTGAATAGAAGTGATTTTCCGAAAAAAATTATGGTTTTCAAGTTTTCAAGAATTTTTTCAATGTTGCGTCACGAAATTTTGTTAGCAAACCTCAGAGTCGGATTCAGCACTCTAAAAAGCATAATGCATAGAGAAAATCAAAACTACCCTAAAACTTCTACTAAAAATACTATTTTACTGCAATATTATGGTTCCCGTTTTTTCTTACAAGTGTTAACGGAATACAAATTCAGATCAAAATTAAAGCCTCTGAGGAGCTGTTATGAATTCGTGGTCTTTTCCATAGACATATCTACTGCCTATTAAAATTATCTTGAATGAATGTTTAGATTTAGGTAACGTTTAATTGGACAGCAGCAATTGAAAATTTTCATCACATTTGCAGGAAGTCACGTACCACCTCGAATGTATTCTTCCTACATAATATTTCATAGTTCATTTTGGTGAAGTTGGTGTTACTTAGTCTCATATAAATTAGTGTTTTCTAAAGTGTTTTACGGTGGATTATTTCTATTTTAGTGAATCTCTCTTTTAGCACAAACTACGATCCGAAGGTGCGTATTAATTATATGTGTATGCTAGGACAATCATTATTGTATATTGTATATATTGTTAATTATTGATTTGAAGACCGGCTCAAGTCCAAATAGTAATTCACAGATTTAATATTTTCGTTAATGCCTTTAAAAGTGTATAGCCTAATGTTGTGTTTAATTCCGTTTTCCGTGATATCTCGTGAGCTGCAAGTCTTAAAAAAAAGTCGTAAATACAAAACATTCTTAGTTTTCAAAAGCACATATTTTAAAAGTATTTTGAAAATTTGTTCCCCTATTTGGTGTCTGTTCAACCCTAAAATATTACTTTAATTGATTGAGCCCTTGTCAACTTATAATTTTTTTTCATCAAATTATTCATATTTTAAGGATCGTAAATAATAAGTCATAATTAATTAGTACTATAGTTGTAAGCCCATTTATAATATTGTTGAGATTTGTTTATATATACACCCTGATTGTTTTAACGGAAATCAAAGTCCCTATAAACCCCCAACCTGCATTAAAATATTTTTGCAATTTCTTGCGACGTTGACAAATTGTTTTTCTTCAAAAAATAAAATTATTTTTCAGTATCAACATATTTTTTTAAACAGTAATTGACGATTATTTCTTGTCAGTCTGAGCAAAGCAATAATTTTGGTATATCAACATAATGCACAAAAAAACCTTACCCTAAAGAAATTGTTTCAGCTTTGATTTAAGCATCCTTCAACCCTAATGCCAAAATTTTTCCGAACATTAAATACATTTTCAGGGTTATGCTTTGAAATGCTTCCCTAAACATGGTGACATGGTACTTGAACAGGTACAATGGGATGATATGGGTTCATTTGGTGAACTTTTTTTCTATTTTGCGTTCAAAATGATTCCATTTCGATACGCAAAGGAGTGTCGTAAAGAACCTCTTTTCGATACTACTTTTGTTGACTGGTTGCTAGGATATTAACAAAATTATTCAATGTCAAGGCTCACTAGTAAAACACAGCTTTGAATGGGATTCCTACTAATTCCTACTAATACAGACGTCAAAATAGAAAAAATAGTATAAAATACACGTTTTAAATGACATTTTTCTACGACTGCCCTGAAAATAGACCAAAACGCATTAACAACTGCTCTTGAACACCGGACATTTCAAACATCGCGTGTGAAAAGTATACTTTTCACACGCTTAATCGGGTATTTAGATTAAAGGGCTTCATCTCCGTTTTAGAGCTTCGCCCTCAGAGGTCCCATTCCCAGATCTCCAAATAATGGGGGGGGGGTAATTTTAGCACTTTACCCCTGTAGAAAATGGGACTCTCATACCAGAGGCCTCCGTTTAAGTCTTGGAGCCCAATTTTAGCTTCGCCCCCGGGGGCTTCATTCCTAAATCTGGACTCTCATACCATGAGACCCATTCTAGGGTTTCGCCCACCCATTTTAGGGCTTCGGGGTAACCCCTTTTCCAAACGTGCCAGATATGAGGCTCCCACACCGGGGGCCCTATTCAAAAGCTTCGCGCCCCTTAGGCCTCATTTTAAAATCTGTGAAAAATGGGCCCCGTACTAGGGGCCCCATTTCTGGGCTTTGGGCCTCAAGGAGCCCCAATTTAGGGCTTCACCCCCGGATGCCCCCTTTTCCGAATATGTAAAAAATGGGTCCCCTGAGGGAAAGCAAAGCCATAAGAGGAGACCGCCGGTGAATGCGCCTTTTTCAAAAGATATGAAAAGAATAACTCCAAAAATTAAGGGCGAGACCCTAGAATGAGGGACGAAATCCTGAAAGGACGCCCCGGGTAGGGCGCAATACCTACTCATAGTTACAGAAATTGTTGTAGAAATGTTTGTATGGTCTTTGTAAACTATAAATTTTAATTTAAAGACTAGATGCTTAATATATTATATTATAATGTCCGATTCCATACTAAAAAATAGCTGGTTGTATTAATTTTTACAATTATTGTTAATTTCTGTTAATGGCATTTCTTGCACAATTTATGGATTTAAATGTTATCTACCAAAATCTTGTAAGGAAAATCTGCCTACTGAAATTACTCAAAAAAGGTGAAAATCTTCCAAAAAGTAGAAATCTAAGCTTATGAGATAATGCTAGCTGCTAGCTCGATGCGACACGACACCTACTAGATGTATATTTTTTGGACAAAAGATGCCAAGGAATAAAAATTTTTAACTAAAAAGTAAAAATTTAGTAAACCAATGCCGATGCACAAAGAGTTATGAAGATTTAGGCATAGGCGAATTGCTGCTGGTGGCACCCTCTTTAGTGTACATCGATACTGTAATCAAATCTCGATTTCTCATACTAAAAAAAGCCTTAGGGTAAAGGCATACAAGAGTACGCACCTAATGGTATTTTGAAGCTAAATGATTGAATTTTAAAAATTATGGATCACATTTTTGATACAAATGGTACACATACACTTTTCAAACAATTTTATTTTCAAAAAGTTAAACAAAACAAACCAGAAACCTAAAAAATTCATTTTTAAAAAACAAATGAAATGCGCATTCTTGTAAACCCAATTACACAAGAGTGCGCGTGGTGGAGTACAAGAGTACGCGACTAACAACATAAGTCACATTTAAAGTTGCCCATCACATATGCAGTACAAACTTAATGCCACCAAGTCTGACATTCGTGGCATTGAATCCAATCTTCTGTTGGAGGGTCCACAAATTGTTCTGATGCACAATCAGGACAAATGGTATCTGTATAGTCTTTGCTTGCTTTTTTTTGTTTAGGTTTATTCTCGTCATATTTTCCCTTTTTTCTTTCTGCTTTATTTTTAACATTGCCTTTCATTTCCTTTTTATCAATAATTTTTCGTTTAACACCTTTATTACTACAGTACTGAATAACGTCAAGACTTCTATGTGATGAATGAATATCTAGAATTAGCAAAATTGGTTTCTCGGCAGATAGATGAACATTATCTCGGAAATGTTTTATCCATTTTAGAAAAAGGTCGATATTGATAAATCCAGTATCCGAAATTACAAAAAGAGTTCCCGTCGGCGCCCCTTGAAATAAATCTTCATTCTTCCTTTTTCTTTTAAATATCAATGCTGGGGGAACATAACAGCCTATGGCGCTCATGCAACAAACTGCGGTACCGAGTTCTCCTCGTTCTCCACTTGACACCTTTCCAACATGTTTTCTACCTTTCGCAGTCAGAATTTTTGGAGTTTTATTTGGAACAGTTGAAATGCCAGTCTGGTCCATGTTAAAAATTTAGCTGTGGGAAAACATGTATCTACTTCTCATACAGTAATTTCAGGTTTTGAAAAAAACAAATCTACTTGAGGTTTATTAAAACCTATCATTCTGCCCAAGGAACATTGTTCAGGTTTACGTAAGGAATATTATTTCGATTGCAAAAACCACGTACCCATGTTTTACTAGTTCTCTTTAAGCTTTCATTAAAACAGTGTTTGATATTATTTGCATTAGCAAACTGGAAAGCAAAAAACATCAAATCTTGCATTGTTATACCCTTGTGGCGGATTTCATCCACCGACTCACAGGTGGCAGCACCAACCAATAATCAGCCAACATCTCATCGCAGACTCACGATCCCTTCTCGCTTCAAATAATATTTTCAAATATGAACAAGCTGTACCCCGACGTATAAGGCAGGGCCTACCGACGCCTTACTGACGAGTCCAATAGGTAGACCCGGGACGAAAAGCAAAAACGGTGCAACACTGCGCCAAATTGGTGACCCCGACGTGATATGAACACGCACGAGCACAAGGCCGCAACATGGATCGCCTTTCCCTTTCTGCCACAAGACTACCGACTCACTGGTACACTTCTCGGCAATATTTGCACACCCATCATCTCTCTCGCCTTGCTCCGCCTTCAATCAATCAATTCGTCCCTCGTTTCCAGTCTACACCCATCTCTCTCTCATCATACAACCCGTTCAACGTTGTTACTGGGAAGGGAGTATTGTGGCGGATTTCATCGACCGACTAACAGGTGGCAGCACCAACCAATAATCAGCCAACATCTCACCGCAGACGCACGATGCCTTCTCGCTTCAAATAATAGTTCCAAATATGAACAAGCTGTACCCTGACATACAAGGCAGGGTCTACCGAGGCCTTACTGACGAGTCCAATAGGTAGACCCGGAGCGAAACCCAAAAACCAAACCATAAAAACGTCTATCCATTTCTTGAACATATTCGGACAATTCCGCTTCTTTTTGGGGAGAAAAAAAAAACGTATTAAATCATCCCAAGGAGCGAGGCACAGTTCCACATTTTAATCTTTTTCTTAAAGTTGATTCTGGTACATTTAACTCCCTGGCAATGTTTCTTTTTTTCTGACCTTCCTCCAACTTTCTGCGTATCTCCTCCATTAACTTTTCTGTAAAGACGAGGTTTCTTGAACTAGTTCTTTTGTAGGTGCTCATTTTAAAATCTGGAAAATGAATAGGTATTTCCAGTTTTGTTGCCCTGTTAAAATGATCTAATTAACAATATTAATAGGCGCGCAATTTAATTATTGTAATGTCTAATTTCACAATCTTGGACTTGCATAGCGTTTCTAAATCTATTTAAAAGTATAAATTTAAAAATGTCGGCGGGTAGGTATGCAAGAGTACGCACTGCGCACTCTTGTATAATATGAAGTGCGTACTCTTGTATACATTGACACATGATATATTTTAGTTTAATAATTAATTAAAAAAGGCAGCTATATTTGTCTTCTCTGAAAACAAAATACTTAAAAAATATCACTTTATTCGACTTACGATTAGGCAGAATATCATTTGGCACTTACACTTTCCTTTAAAACGTTAGTTTAAATTTCTGGAATATTACAGTGGCTCTGTATAAAGCCACTGTATGGAATATTAGATACGTGTCGGCGTGTTGACAACAAATGGAAATATGTTCGCTTTGTCGTTCTTAATGCGTAGTCGGCAAGAAGGATAACTTTTATCAACGGTGTTTTTATGTTGTAATCTGATAACTAAACGCTAGATGGCGGCAGGTTGAGGTAATGGAAAATAATACTCCTTTTAAGATCCTTTACAGGCGTAGACGACTATATCACAATCGGCTTCTCCTATTGGTCGGTCCGCATGGCCCTCCGCTCGCTTCGCTCGCTACGGGGGCTCATGAAAAGAAAACTAACCAAGTGCTAACCCAAACTAACCCAACTTATACCCAAAATCAAGAAAAAAAAACTGTTTAGAAACATAATCTTAAAAAAATAAAAAAAAAAGCAACGGGGGTTTGAACCCGTACCGTCCAGGTGGGACCCAAACCCAACTATCTAAACCTCTCGACCACGCGAGCTCTTGCGACAAATTGATTGCATCACGAAGACATATTGTAATACGAGATGGATCGACCAATAGGAGTAGTCGATTTTCACATAGTCGCCTACGCCCGTAAAGGGTCTTAAAATGCTGCTGCGTACTTTTGTAGACTGCGCGCTCTGTATAACTTTACCCTAAGTACCAAATTTCGTTCCATGCTATTATTAAGGCAAATGTTTTCAAAGAGGTTTTAAAAAATAATTTGTAATATAATATGTTTTTCGGAAATTTTCAAATTTTGGACTAAGGTAAACTGGGCTAGATCTTCATCTTAGCCTCAAGAATTTGTGCTAGCATTTTGTACAGACTTTTTCGGGACACTGTGTAATCGGATATAATTTCATTAAACTTTGAGATCAATCAGCTAATTTATATTATCTAAATGCAATATAACAAAAGCACCTGAATGAACTAATTAAACGCATTTCGCGGATTTCCTCCATATGGAAATTGCAATAGTGTCTATAGTAAAAATATTTAGGAAATTTGTATTTTATCACCTGAAATTAATATGATATGTGAAGGTATTGTGAAGTGATTTAGTGTCCAAATGAATTTGTTTTATTTTAGGTGGATTTGAGGAGGATTATTCTAAAAGATGCAGAAGTTTTTTGCGTGAGTATCTATATTTTGGGCTTAGCTTAAATCAGGAGCAATACAATAGATGCCCTGGGGCAACGTATACAATGCCTGTTTTGTCCAGTGTGTCTATTTAGAATCTAAGTCTTTGATATCCCTTTAGCTCTTACAAATAATAGGAATACCGCAACGCCTTAAATACAGCAACATCCAAAAATATCAACCAATTACCAATTGCAAAGTGCTGCATTATTTATTTATTTATTTAATCTCAAACCGGTCCTCACCTGCGGATGCGGATAGGTCATTTCTTTGAGAATTACTAACTGATAAAAATGGTTTCAAGCGTACTAGCTTCTCAATTATATCGGACGATATGTCGAGGTATTTATAACACTACTTTCAAAATAAAAACGTTGAAAGTATTTTTCAAGAGGCGTTAAGTCTATTACTAAAAAGTGGAGAAAATGTTTAGAGCATGTAATTAAAGAAGAGGATAGAATGTGGGATCTAGATGAGACTATAGAGCCGCTAATTATACTTCTGAATACCAATGATGAGCATTTAAAGATCCTTTACAGGCTTAGCCGACTATATCAAAATCGGCATCTCCTACTGGTCGATCCATCTCGTATTACAATATGTCTTCGTGATGCAATCAATTTCTCGTAAGAGTTCTCGTGGTGTAGAGGTTTAGATCGTTGGGTCTCACCTGGAAAACACGGGTTCGAACCCCGTTCCATTTTTTTATTTTTTTTTCAAAGATTATGTTTCTAAACAGCTTTTTTTCTTGATTTTGGGTATGTCTTGGGTTAGCACCTGGTTAGGTTCCTTTTCTTGAGCCCCCGTAACGAGCGGAGGGCCATGCGGATCGACCAATAGGAGAGGCCGATTTTGATATAGTCGGCTACGCCTGTAAAGGATCTTAAAATGCCAATGATGACAGTACGATCGACTATTAAGGAGGTAAATAGGATTACTGAGAAGAGGATTTTTCACTTCTTTTCAACGTTGAATTGTGAGGTGACGAATTGTTGCAAACAATGCCCGTTTTAGGGCCAAAATAGAGACATGATTGAAATTGCTGGTTTATCCATAATAAACACTTAATAATTTATTAATTTAAGCAACTTGCCTATAGACAAGCCACTGGCATATCGATTTCCTTAAAAAATAATAAAATTAGTTGTATGTTGTATGTAAACTGGTTTACACCCTTGTTATCAAACATAGATTTTTGTGTTACTATCTGCAAATTTGAAACGAACTTATATTGATTGAGATGCAAATTCTAAAAACTATTTATTTTAGAGTAATAATTGTAAATAATTGAAATACAATTACGATTACTCTCTTTAGGCGTATCGGGAACAACCGAATCGGTGATGAATTGAAATTTGGCATGGAGATAGTTGAACTTGACTTATATCTAGGTCAGATGTATAATAATAGATATTTATGATACAAATGAAAGTAAATTACACACGCGTATTTTAATGAGGCTAACTCATGTATATTGTACAATATTTTATATCTGCCCGCCTATAAATAATACATGCATTTGCGTTTTTGATCAATAAATCGGCACTCCTAAGTCTTCTTCAACCTCCATTTATGTGCCATGAGTCTTACCTGGCTGCACTCCGCAATGGCCACTCGGTGATGCTGACAATAATGGACAATAATGTTGTTTGGGTCATGAAATGAAATCGACGCTCCGACAGTTAGGACTTTATTAAAAATAAAGATATTATATTCAGAAATACAGACATTACATTCAGAAATACCTATGTTGCCACGCTCTTTGTTAACTTCTACCTTTACTTATCTATTTTCACCTCAGATTATAAGAAACTGAAAGTGAATAAAGTTAAATAAAAAAAAATACAATTAAAGATGCGTAGGCCAGAACGAGATGCCTTCTAAGCGTGCTGGGCCCCAGCTCAAATGCGGAAGATTAGAGGAGGTTGAATTTATTTAAGCGGCTACCAAGTTGAAGACGGCACAAGTCAGAAAATTCCCTTCTTGCTGACATATCTATCCCATATTAAATGATAATAAACCTCTTTGAAATCACTCATTGAAAGAATGCATAATATATTATTAACCAAGGTTTAAATAAACGCTATTATTGCCTGAGCGTCGATTTGAAATCCCGAGGAGCGTCAAGACGAAAAGGCAATAATAGTTTTCTAAACCATGGCCAATATACAAATTTTTCCACTAATAACACATCCATAAAATATTTTTGTAATTATTAAGGCATTAGTTAAATATATTTTTGGGGAGATACGGAATAGATTGCAGTATCATCTGCGTAAAGGGCGATGCGGGTATTTGGATTTGACGGAAAATCAGTTATAAATTGATTGAATAGTTGCGGCGATAAGACCGTTCCCTGTGGGACTCCGGCAAGGATATGTCTTAATGCAGACATTTGCTTTTCGACCCGCGTTACGAAAGTGCGCCCGGCAAGGTATGACTCGACTAAGGGCGGCTATGTGTAAAGGTAGGCCGTGCTTTACACAAAGTTTATATAGTAACCCGTCGTGCCACACCTTGTCGAATGCCTTCTCTATGTTGATGAGCAACATCACGGTGGTTTGCCTCTGATTGAAGCTTCTATATATGTCAGTTGCGATTTTCGCGGCAAGCATGGTAGTGCCATGCCCTCCGCGAAAACCGAACTGCTCATGCGGGATTATACGCAGCTTTTCCACCGCACTGTTGATCCCCGACAAGAGGAGTTTTTCCGCGACCTTTCCGAGCGTGTCGAGAAGCGAGATTGGTCGGTATGATGCCGGTTGCCTCAAGTCCTTGCCGGGTTTAGGGAACAGAATTATGCACGCTTTCTTGCAGGATGAAGGGAAATGTTGAAACCGTGTTATCGCGTTAATGATATGCATATAATGGATAAGGATTTGAATTGTATCCGGGCCGGGGGCTTTATTTCTGGACAGTTGGCGGAGAATTTTACGAATTTCGGCAGGGTTGACCCTAAGCTTCTCGAGCGCCCTTGGAGCAATAGGATACTTTCGGTTTTTAAAGAGTCTAACCTGGTCCGTAATCAGGTCGTGCTCAGGTGTTGCGTTGGGCATCTCACTGTAGACTCCCTCCAGGTAGCCCGCGAAGATTTCTGCTTTGCCCAGATCATCATAGATATCTAGGCCATTATGCCTTAGTTCTGAAACATCTGCAGAGCCTCCACGCACCTTCCTGGCGAGCTTCCACAGTGATCCGTCCTTCCTGTTTATACTATTAATATAATCGAGCCACGCTTTATTCCTGTGATCACGGATCTGCACCCTTATTGACTCCGTGAGCTCGTTGACTCGGGCCAAGTCAATTCCAGTTCTGTTTCTCTGCCATCTGCGTCGAAATCTGTTTCGGAGCGAAATTAGTTCCAGTATATTTTCAGGAAGGGATTCAGTCCTTGGACGGATGACTTTCCTTGGACAGATAGCGTCACGGATGCGCTGGATGTTAGATGTAAGTGTATTTACCTCCGTTTCGAGTTCCTGGATTGTCTCCATCTGCCGGGGAATTATAGTTGCCTCGCTTAGTCTCACTCGGAACAGATTCCAGTCAACATTTCTGTACGAAACAACGGTGTCGTTTATAACAGCGAACCTGCGGTACAGTCTAATCTTGACCGGAAGGTGATCCGAGTTCAATGTATCCATCTCCTGCAGTTGCGAGGCCCTTTTCGCCCCCGGGTGATGGCGATGTCCAAGAAGGAGGCATGTCGGATAAATGTAGGATTAGGTGTTCTGTAGAGGGATATTTCCAGGTTGTTTTCGATTATTCCCCTTAATAATCTACCCTTAGTGTTCGTTGTATCTCCCTATTCAGCGTGGGATGCGTTGAGGTCATCGATCACCAAGGATATTCTATTTGGAGGTAAAAGTGCCAGGAGGTCATTTTCTAGGAGGCGGAGACGTGGATGTGCGTATGCCCCGCTGATACGTAGACCACCCTCGGTCTCTATTGTAACATGTTCGATAGCTGTTCTAATGTCACGGACCCTTTTGTAATTGAGTGATGTATGTATCAGACAGGCCACACCTCCTCCATGTCGATCAGGCCTATCATAACGCTCAATTTTATATCCTCTGATTTTAAAGCTGAAATTTGGGTTTAAGTTAATTTCAATTAGAAAAACAACCTGGAAATTGGTGGTATACATAACATTTCTAAACTCGCCCATTTTGGACCTGATGCCGTTACAATTCCAACTTGCGACGTTGAACATAAAGAGATTTAAATGTTGTATTTAGCAAACTCTACAGTGAAGAAGCGTATCGAGGCTTGCATTAATAACACACGTTTCCAGCATTGCTGCATATTCCTCTAATGCGCGGAACATTTCATCAACATTAATCAAGTTATTTATTTTTGTGACAATATTGTTGGCGCGTTTGTAGCGTCACTAATCTGTATTGCTCTGTTATGCGTCCTTTCGTCCTCTCTTTGGCTGCCTCTTAGGGGGGGGGGAACTGCCTCTCGAAGTCCTCTTCTTCGCGTTCTTGTAGGGGGCCATTGCTTTAGCCTGGGCCTCTTCGCTGACCCACTGCTGCATTTGTAGTCCTCTGGTTTCTCCATGCTGGGTTTGAGGGAGGAGGTGCTGGTTGGTCAGTTATCTAGGCAAGAATTAATGAATGCTATTATTGCCTTGTGTAGGGTAATTCAAAGATATTCTTTTGCTGATGAGACCAAATGTCTTAAGGCATCATTAGCTCTCAAAAGGAGAAGCAAAATAATACGTTTAAACCCATTTATTGACCCAGACGGTTTATTAAGAGGTGGAAGTCGACTCAGATTTTCAGATTTGGATTTTAATGGTAAGCATCCTATATTGCTTCCTAGCAATTCGCATTTTACGATTTTAATCATTCGCTATGAGCATTTAAGACATCTACACGCTGGTGCACAGACAACATTATCGGCGATAAGATCAAACTTTTGGCCTATCAATGGGCGTCATACTGTTCAAAAGGTTCTCCGTGAATGTGTTATTTGTTTTCGTGCCAATCCAGTACCTTTATTCAATCAGATGGGTGAATTACCAAAAGAGCGAGTTACTCCCCAAAGACCCTTTTGTACTGCTGGTATTGACTTTGCTGGTCCTTTTCTTGTAAAGGATGGCAAGGCCAAAAACAGAACCATGGTTCAGTGTTATCTCTGCATTTTTGTATGCTTCCCTACAGATGCTGCGCACCTGGAATTGGCAGTTGATTTGTCCTTCGAGTCATTCCTTAATTGTTTAAAGAGATTTGTCTCTCGGAGAGGCATTTGTGCTACTATTTACACCGATAATGGTACCAATTTTGTTGGTGCTGAACATGAACTGAAGAATACAATTAATAAAATATTGCGTGATTCAACTTTTAGAGAATTTTTAGAAATTAATAAAATCACATGGCATTTCTCACCACCATATTGTCCCAATTTTGGAGGTTTATGGGAGGCATGTGTCAAATCCGCCAAATTTCACTTAAAGAGGATAATAGGAAATGCTCATTTAACATACGAATCACTGTTAACTATTTTCATTCAAATAGAGGCAGTATTGAATTCAAGGCCGCTAATACCTCTATCAAGTGATCCCAATTATGTATCTGTTCTAACACCTGGACATTTCTTGATTGGTCAATCGTTAACGTCTTTACCCCAAACTGACATAATAAATATCGCAGATAATAGACTCTCACTTTATGAGCGTATCCAACAGCAAGTGCATGGGCGTAGACAGATTTTTTTCTCAGGGGGGGGGGCGAACCGTAGATAAGGCCGCAGTGGTACCCACAATCATTAAAAAAACAAGGATTCGGCACCATCTTGAATGGCATGGCATGAATGGTATGTTGAAAAATGAGTCGGTTAAATTACCAGGGGGGGCCACGGCCCCCCTGCCCCCCCCCCCTGTCTACGCCCATGAGCAAGGGCGACATTTCTGGCATCGATGGTCCCATAGGTACCTGAATACCTTGCAAGAAAGATCCAAATGGGACACTTGTTTTCCTAGTATTAAGGTAGGAACGCTAGTTTTAATTAAGGATAACACAGCTCCATTATTTTGGAAGCTAGGCCGTATTTTAGAGTGCTTTTCTGTTAAGGATGGTATAGTGCGTGTAGTGAACATTTACACAAACAATGGTGTCTTAAAACGTGCTATTTCTAAGATTTGTGCTCTACCTATAGACAATAGATAAATTTTTATATGAGACTAAAATTAGCTTAGCGACATTTCCATGTTTGATATTAAGGGTCGTATTAAGGAGATATTTTGTTTTAATTTGTAAGCCTTACAATTTAGAATTTAAGACTACTGACTATTATCATCATTCGAATATTGAATCTTATTCATGTACTGTATAATTCATTCCATGTTCTCATTCGTTATGTTTACATCTGGTTTCCTGTACTGGAGATATTCCTAAATGAATTCCCGGTTTTGCCTTTACATTTTAAAAGTTAATTCCTTCAAAGGGGCCGGTATGTTTAGACTTTTCTTTCTAAAAAAACCCTGTAGTACAGAAGGCCAGTCCGGCACTGTTCTTTCTCCGCAAGAGAGCGCCACCTCCCTGAAGAATTAATATTTTTCACCCCGTTCGTTGCCGCCCGACAACATCAAATAGCAAGTATTCTTTTAACACCTCGTAGGATATTCTCATATTTTACCAAGTTTTAGCATTTTTTTTAAATGTTATATAAATGATAAAATAAAATTTTAATAGTTTTGATTGTAAGTTACCACAAAATTGTTACACAGGTTGTTTCAAAAATATTATTGTAGATTCGATCTTGGTCGATTTTCTAAACAAACAGAGACTGCACAGGGGCAGTATAAATTACCATAAGGGCTAGTTCTAAAGTGAATTTGAAAATAAAACAAAAACCTTTAGCATTAGATGAATATTTTAATATGTTATTTTACCTGAAAACAACTTAAAGCTCGTAACTAAACAAACATAAACATTTAAGGTATTTAATTCGACTTCACACAATATCAGAATAACAATACTTATAAAGACTGAAGAAGTACATAAGCAATCATTATAATCCTAACAAAGTATATGGTTAAATAAATACAACCTTGCAGCTAAACACAGTTAAATGTTTATTAAAGTTCGTACGGAACCACTCAGTGTGAGCTTGATTAACTGAGATAACGCTGACCTGAAATACAGTAATATACAAGTAAAAATAAAAGGATAAATATTACCTTAATGTCCCCCAATAAGCTACTATATACAATATATTCACCAACTGACGAGCAACGTTCAACCGTTGAACATTTTATCTTGAAACACAGGGAAAATCACTTAAAAACTTCTCTTCTTCGGATGCTATCCACTAATGGATGTTTGCGATCACATTTTCCATCTCCTCTCTATCCCTTGCGGCATGAATTAGGGTCTGTATGTCATTCACTCCTGTCCATTGTCTTATGTTCCGCAACCAGGACAATTTCTTTCTTCGTATTCCTCTACGGCCTTCTATCTTACCCTCGATCAACAACTGTAAATACACATACTTTTTGTTCCTCATGACGTGCCCCAGATATGCAGTCTTTCTCTTTTTGATGGTAGTTAACAGTTCACGTTCTTTGTTGATGCTGAACAGTACTTCTACGTCTGTTATTCTTGCAGTCCACGGTATCTTGAGCATTCTGCGGTATAGCCACATCTCGAACGCTTCCAATTTGTTAATGTTGTTGACTTTAAGGGTCCGACCTTCCATCCCGTAGAGAAGTGCCCACCATACATAGCACTATAAAAATCTCAACTTCAAACCAATATCGAAGTCCGAGAAACTAAATACTCTTCTCAGTCCTAGGAATGCTTGTCGGGCCTGTTTAATGCGACTCTTGATTTCAATATCAGAGGTCTAGTCTTCAGATAACCACATGCCCAAGTATTTAAATTTGCTCACTCTGTCTATGCGCATTGCGTTGAATGTTAACTGTGAGTCTTCAAACGCATTCACGTTTCTTGTTATTATCATAAATTTCGTCTTTTTAGTGTTTATGTTTAGACCCATCAATCTGCTATGTTGACCGACTGTGTTGATCAGTCTTTGTAAGTCTTGCATGTTATCAGCGATGAGCACTGTGTCATCAGCATAACGTATGTTATTAATCCACACTCCGTTGACTTTAATACCGATCTCTACATCTTCCAATGCTTTCCGGAAGACCCCTTCCGGGTACAGGTTGAACAAAAGCGGGGACAAGACACATCCCTGTCGCACGCCCCTCCGGATCTCTATATCATCAGACAGCTCATTATTGAGCCTGATCTGTGCAGTCTGGTACCAATATAGATGTTCGATACATCTGATATCTTTCTGATCTATGTCAAGATTCCTGAGAAGTTGCATCAGTTTGGGATGTTCACTTAAAAACACTTACTAAATATCTCCTTAGCTCCAATGTACTTCAACTTATTGCGAATAAGAATGACTCAAGTTGGAGTGAATTGAAAATATGCAGTAATATGCGTAAGTAACTTCTGTTAGTAGCGCAATGGCGTCGAGAGTTTATTTTACCTTGCAGAGTAATTTGCACTGGAAAACAACACCCTGTATGAGCGTGTAATAGAAAACTTCAATTTAAGAAGAGAGCATGACAGGGATGAAATGCGGTTTTAATACACCCAACAAAATGGATTATAAAACACGCTATGCTGGTCGCATACGTAGGAAGGTTGGCTACACTCCGAGAAATGGAAATAGCAGTTATGAGAATTTTTATATTATAATAACGCAGAGAAAATATGGGCCGAGTGTCAAAAACGCCGTTTACTTTTCGGCTTTTGAGAGAGTGGCTGTGAAATAATGAGTTTACTTGCATGGCCGAGTGGCACGAGGAGCGCGGACTATCGCGACTTACTTTGGAGAGAGCCGGGGAACAAGTCTCTTGAAGAAGGTGAGGACGCATTCTTTCTACTTGTGTCTAGAGAATACCAATTCTACTTTGGCTTTCGACTTTCCTCATGCGCAAAGTACGGGTGGCGCCGAATGTATCAGAATTACCGATGTCTTTATGGTCCAGTCAATTGTTTTCAGCGGATCTAGTGGTTAGATGTTTCGCTTGTAATATGGGCGCCCCGGGTTCCATTCCAGTGGCAAGACGTGTTTTCGTTTTTTAAGTTATGTATTTTTTTCTTTATTTGGGTTAGGTTTGGTTTTTTAGGGCCATGCGTGAAGTGAAATATTAGAACAACACTGGGCTGCTGCCAAATGCGCATGCGGAAGCCAAAGTAGAATTATTACACTCTAGACACAAGTGTTCTTTCTCCTTTGGCGCGTGAACTTAAAAAAAGTAAAAAAAAGCAAAATAAAATTTTAAAAAGTGTTGAAACCGGGGGCAGAAGTTAAGCAAAAAGGAATAAAAAATAAAAACTCAATTTATAATATCTCTTTCAGCACTTTCGCTTCACATTTTTTGATGTGAAACTTTTTTAGTGAGAGTAAAGTCAGAAAAAGTGCTTATCAAAGTGAAACGCTTATCGAAGTGAAACGCCCCTTTAATTAAGCATGTTCCAGTATAGTTAGAGGGTTGAATTTTTCAGGACATGTAGCAAGGGTAAAATGAGGATCCTGGACGAAAACTGGACCTCCTGACCCCCCCCCCCCCGCCCTTTCGGCCAGGAAAGGGGGAAGAAGAAAAAACTAAATTAATTAGTTTCGGGAGAACAGGAAGAGCTACGGGGTCGAAATTTAACCATATGGGAGGATCGGGACTCTAGTTTAAGGGGGGATTTGGAAAAAAGGTGTTTGGCCGATATCTCCGCAACGGAGCCTCGGGAATAATAACCTCACCCCCCACCTCCCCGGACACTCAAAAATTTTCCAAAAAATGGGAAAAAATTGAAAAAACTTGTTCGGAAAGTTAATAAAAGTTTTATAATCTACGAACTAAGAAAAAAAATATGAAAAAAGTTAGATAAACGCGGTTTTCGGCAAAAAAAGGCGAAGGAGTTCAGCTACGAGGTCGGAGATGACAAAAATGGGAAGAAAAAACAATTTTTTTTTAAAAATGGGAAATTTTTTTAAAAAAACGTAAAAACTGTTCGGAAAGTTAACAAAAGTATTATAAAACCAACAATAAAAAAATGGAAAAAAAATGCGCAGAAAGTTGTTAAGAGTATTATAAACCGAAATAAAGAAAAAAAAAATATATAAAAAAAGTTAGAAAAACGCGGTTTTCGGCAAAAAAAATAAAAAAAAAGTGTTGAAACCGGGTGCAAAGTTGAGAGAAAAGCTTAAAAAATTAAAACTCAATTTCTTATATCTCTTTAAGAAGTTTTTAGTTCGCTGCTGAATACAAATCTTTTGGCCCCTCAATTATTGATAAATTATAACTTTCGCTTAAACCGTTCTTCGTATCAAAAACAGCAAACACCATTTTTGTCCTAAATAAAATAAGGCACCAGAAAAAAATATATATATTTTAAATGTCAGTGTGGTACGCCACTGAGCTTCCATACAAAAAATATAACAAAATTTCGTACCGACGGCACTGGTTATATTTGGAGAAGTGTTATGTTTTGAAAATAAGTGTATCGAAAACTGCTGGATAGTGGACTGTATCAATTCATAATGCACGAGTTCTATTTTAATGTGATATATTTTTACTATTTTTAGAGAAAACAAGCAGCGTGCCTGTACTACATGACAATACTTATTTTTCAAGAAATGACACTTACTAGTAGTTGCGCATTGCCGTGGAGACAATAATAGACATAACTATCTCCTTTAACTGGGCTATTCTACCAGGATTTAAACCTTTTATATGTTCCATTCTATAATGTTAGTGGCTCTAACAATAAGTGTCCCCAAATGCATACTTTATTTCCCAGATTTCATACAAATTTAGGCGTTATTTATTTATTTTTTATTCTTAAAATTCAACAGCCCGTATCTCCGAAACGAAACGACTAAGGACCATAGTTTATGGGAACTTTCTATACTTAAACTTTTGCAATGCCCCAGTGGTTCCAGGAATTTCTGGTCGGTAACAAAAGCAGTAAGTAACAACTTTACAAAAACGTCCCTCCCACCTTTGACGGACGAACGTGGCATCACGGCGACTACAGCCTAGGAAAAAGCAAACATGCTCGCCAAAATGTTTTCATCGCACTCTACCTTAGATGTGCCCCAAGGCAAGATTCTCCCCACTATACCGAACATCAACACCACCATGGCAGGAGTCAAGTTTTCTCATCGCGATATTCGCAAAATCCTTAAAGAACTAGATACGCAAAAGGCATCAGGACCGGACGGAATACCTGCCATCGTGCTAAAGAACTGCGCCAACGAACTAACACCCGTTTTTTCCAGGCTTTTTTCTCTTTCTTACAGAAAAGGGATTTACCCATCCTCTTGGAAAGTCGCTCGAGTGCAACCTGTTCCAAAAAAAGGCAATAAAACCACGCCCTCAAACTATCGCCTAATTGCCTTGCTTCCAATAATCTCCAAAGTCATGGAACGTGTAGTCAACCAGCAACTACTCAAGTACCTCGAGAGAGCAACATAATAATCAGCGATAATCAATACGGCTTTCGCAAAGAGAGATCGACAGGAGATATATTGCCCTATGTAACTCATATATGGAGTAGGGCAATTGAAAACTACGGAGAGTCTCGAGCGATTGCGTTGGATATTTCAAAGTCATTCGACAGAGTTTGGCATGATGGACTGCTCAACAAACTGCCGTCCTTGGGACTGCCCGCCTCTCTCTGCAGCTGGCTGGCCAGTTTCCTTAAGAACCGATCCCTACACGTTGCAGTCGATGGACACATCTCGGACACAATCACCATCAACGCGGGCGTGCCTCAGGGCGCAATACTTTCACCAACTCTGGTCCTCATCTATATAAATGACCTGCTGATCGAAACGAATAATCCTGTTTACAGTTTTGCAGATGACAGTACCCTTGTCTCCCACTTTAGATCAGAAAAACCCTTACCAGCGACTGAGACTCATCACCGCAGACAGGAGCAGATTACAGCAATTAATCAAGACCTGGAGAAAGTTCAAACTTGGGGCGACCGAAATTTGGTCCAGTTCAATGCAGCAAAGACCCAAGCAGCAACGTTCACTAAGAGGGCCAATACAGCGGGCCCTGACATCATTATGGCAGGATCGACCATTCCTTCATCCTCGTCAATCGGGCTGCTGGGTGTCTCGGTCAACAGCAATATGTCATGGCATAACCATGTTGCTAACATCGCAAAATCAGCCTCCCAGAAGCTTGGTGCGCTATTTCGCAACAAAAAACTCTATACACCGCAGCAGTTGCTCTTGCTGTACAAAGCGCAAATAAGACCGTGCTTAGAATATTGCTCACATATCTGGGGTGCCGCACCAAAGCATACCCTAAAGCTGCTGGATTCCATTCAGAAGAGGGCTGTGCGTCTCGTCGGGGATCCGGAGTTGACCCGGAATCTGGATAGTCTGGAACATCGCAGACATGTGGCCGAGATGTCTCTGTTTTACAGATACTTTCACGGCAGATGTTCCCAGGATTTGGCCCGCATAATCCCGCCCCTGGCAACTCCTGTCAGACAGTCCCGACAGACGGCAGGAGCGCACCAGTTCGTCGTACAACTAATAACACCTAAAAGATCGCTTTACCAGAGCTCCTTTGTCTGGCGCACTGCATCACTGTGGAACTCACTTCCAGGACATCAGTTTCCCACTAATTACAACCTACAAATATTCAAGAACCGTGTCAATCAACATCTTCGCACACACACCGCTCGTCGAGCGCCATAGGATCTCCCTTTTGTGTGTATGCCACTGCTATAAAAAAAAAATGTCAGTAATCACGTCCCGAACAATACTTTTAAAATACCCCCTATATTATAAATTATTATATACAAATAATTTTTAGCCCTGACGAAGGACACGATACTGACCGAAAGCTTGGTTACAAAACAAATTATCTTTTAATAAATCCGTTTGGCTGAATATTCGATATTCATCTATATTTGCGCGGGGATCCTATGAATAAATTAAAATAATATTCCTAATAGAGTAAAAAACGCTATATTTACGGGTTTCCTGTAAAATTAAGATTTAGGACTTAATCAGCTTTGCTCTGAGATACAGACATTCCATAAGGATTTCAGGAAATAAGTATAGAATAATGGCAATAAAAATTAATTTATTATTATTAAATATTAGAATATCTGTCTCTTGTCTTTATTTTTCATTGTGCAAATGGCACGACATGAAATTTTCTAACAATGGCTATTGCACTTAAGTACATCATTTAAATACAGTACCAATAAAAATCTATGTGTTTTATGCCAATAGAAAGCTATGAGAAATAGTTCATTTTATTAGCCGTTAAGAAAATATTATAGGTACCCATCCCATATGGCAATATAATGTATTTAATATTAGATTGATTTTAAATTCAGAATTAAAATCTTAACGATGCTGTTAGTACCTATCTAAAATTTCAGTGAAAGTTATTGAAGTGAAAATTTCTGTAGGCGCGTTCAGCATACTTTTTCCTGGGTAGTGATTTAAACTGAGCCGTCATGTAATGCGCCACCCTCGGGTCTGTAACATCAAACGCTCAGTTTTCTCAAGTTATTACATCACTAGCCGTTTTTCAAAATTTTGTTTGATACACGATAACTATCGAAAAAATTAATTAATTTCGATGAAATTTTCTGCATACGTTCGTTTTAACCGTCTTCCAAACCCTATTGAAATTGGCGAGTATTTTTTTTTGAGGGGTGTATACATATTTTTAAAAAAGGGTCCCTTTAGGGAGTTCTAGAGCCAAAAAAGTTGCGAAGTTCGAAAAAACCCAGACAACAGTTCGATAGGGAATTTAGAGGAGAAAAAACGCTCTAAATGCTTCTCTGTTTTGAAAATATTTTATTATTATTTATTTATTAGTTATTTTTTCCCGTAACACATCTATTGTGGATAAAAAAATAACGGTTTTAATTTTTTTCATCGAAAAATCGGTTACTTGACGAGAGTTTACGCCAAAAACAGTATAAGAAGAGAAGACACTTTAGAAATTATTATTATTATTTTTTGAAATGAAACTTCTTTAGCGAGGTTAAAGTCAGAAAAAAATGCTTATCAAAGTGGAACGCACCTTTAATTAAGCATGTTCCAGTATAACTAGAGGGTTGAAATTTTCAGGACATGTAGCCGGGTTAAAATGAGGATTCTGGACGAAAACTGGACCCCGTACTCCTCACCGTTCGGCCAGGAGTGGGGGAGAAGTATAAATCGATCGAAAATAATCGATTCCTTGAGAACGGGAAGAGCTACGGGGGTGTCGGCATTTTTATGGTAGGTGCGCTTCATGGGGGCTACCTTTGACGATATGGGGCGACCGGTGCTCTAATTTAAGGGGGATTTTGGGGAAAAACCGTTTTTTCCCGATATCTTTACAACGGAGCCTCGAATCGAAAATCTGGCAAACGATGACATCAGTGGGGGGGGGGGGGGGGGGGGGGCGAATTATACCCCCACCTGGGATACCCAAGTATTTTCGAAAAAATGGGAAAAATTGAAAAAAACGTAAAAAATTGTTGGGAAAGTTAATAAAGTATTATAAAAAGAAATAAGAAAAAATAACTAAAAAAAAGTTAGAGAAACGCGGTTTTCGGTGAAAAAAAGGTGAAGGAGTTCAGCTACGAGGGCGGGGATGGCAAAAATGTGAAGAAGAAAATTTTTTTATGAAAAAGGAAACAAAACTTTTTGAAAAAATGGGGAAAAATTAAAACGTAAAAAATATTTATTAGCAGTAATAGTTGCTTTCTAAGGGCTTTAACCTCTGTTTTTTTTCTTTCAAACGTATTTTTCTGCTCTTCGAAAGAGTCAGACAGGAACCGCACCGCACTTTCCAAATCTTTAAATTTCGTATCCATTTTCTTCTCCACTGTGTTAAGGTACAGTTGAAATGACTCTAATTATGCTTTTCAGCCTTTTCTCTTCCATCATGCTTATTGATTTATTTTTCTCTATTTCACTTTTTTGCGTGGTTTTTGCGACTTAACCTCACTTTTAGACACGTTTTGGTAACAAATTACTTCCCGCCGGTTGCCCACAACTAGGATGGAAACTAGCCTCGCAAGTACTGCACTCCAAGGGCAAAACCACTTTTGCGATTTTTCTGGGTATTTAAAAAATCAGATGTGCTCTGCGCCGACATAACCTCACATATGTTCGGAAAGTTAATAAAAGTGTTATAAAACGAAATAAGAAAAAAAAATAATAAAAAAAAGCTAGAGAAACGCGGTTCCGGCGAAAAAAGTTGAAAAAAAAGGAAAAAAAATGTCGAAATCGGGGGTAAAAGTTGAGAAAAAAAAGTTTAAAAAATGGAAACTCAATTTCTTATATCCCTTTCAGAAGTTTCACTTCAGTTGTGTGCTTATAAAGCGAAAGCACATAATTTTTTATATTTGGCACATACACAAAAGGAAAATCCGAAACCACTCAACGAGCGGTGGACGTTGGACTTGAAGCGCTATAGGTTATTGTTTTTGTTACTCGGAAGTCCATTTCAGAGCGAGGCAGTCCTCCAGATAAAGGAGTCCTGTAACAACGACGTCCTAGGTGTTCGCATCTGATTCGTATGCTTGTGTCTGACGGGTGTTTCTGTTTGGCACAACTATGAGCGCAATCATACCTAAGTACCAGCTCGTTCGAACACCTTCCGTAGTAGTATCGAAAGTAAAGAAATAGGTCCACCATTTTTCTTCGATATTTAATATTCAAGGCTATCAAGTTCTTTAATCAACCGTCAGCAGACGGACTGCTCTCCTGTGTATGGAGTCCAATATCTTAAGCAAGTGTTTGGGTACCGAACTCCACACATGAGAACAGTATTTCAGAGATGGTCTTATCTGAGCCTTATAGAGCAATAAGAGCTAATGAGGTGTATACAACTTTTTGGCTCTATAGAGTGTTCCTAGCTTTTGTGCTGCTGCCTTTACCACGATACACATATAACGGTATGCTGATTTCTAGACTCGTTTTTGATCCACCCGCGCATCTACGTCATCTGGTAAAACATGTATCCGTTCGACGCTGTCATAGTTTATTTAATTAAGTGAATTTTTAAATTTGTTTTGTGTTTATATATGTTATAGGATTAATTAAAATAAAAACTTGCAGTATAATTATGCCGAACTGTGCTGTGGCTACATGTAAAAACAATAATAGGACCACCAATGGGAGTGATATTAAATATTTTCGGTTTCCAAAACATGACTTAGCAAAACAGTGTATTCGTGCTTGTCGAAGAGAAGATAGAATTAACATAAAAGATGGTGAGTATCTTTAATTATTAAAGCTTCACTTTATTATTTATTATTTTTATTACATATTTCCACGATTTACATGATTTTTTTATGGCAGTGGCACACACTCTAGAGATGGATCCTAACTTCACGTACCGTGATTTATCACGGCGCCTGCACTCGGAACGGTTGGCCACCGTGACACCTTATTAGAAATCACGGTTCACCCCGTTCGTAAACTAATTAAGGAATCTGTCTGCCTGTATAAAGAGATAACCGCGACTGCAAATTGGCGAACTATAGCGACGCGGCGTGACCGTGGCGTTATATTTAACCGCTGCCGCTAATTTGACGACATTCGAGTGCCGCTCTGCCTTAGTCCCGTTCTTTAAACGTTCTTTTTTAATATACCACGATCAATTCACGGTCCAGCCAGACAGTATGTGGTTAAAAAATATTTGCCAAAATTTAAATAAGTAAAAAAAAACAAAGCAACATATATTTATTGAAGTGTGATTGAAGTGAAACTTCTTAACGCGCGCCGGGAGGCATATTTACACATGCTCACATACGATGGTACCAGGGTGCTGAAATCGGTTAGGTTCTGTAGCGCTACAAAAGCTCATTGATTTGGGCACCTAATCACGCAGTGTCTTCGCGATGCAATCGCTTTGTCCCAAGAACCCTCGTGGTCGAGTGGTCTAGGTGGTTAGGTCTCGATTCGGCGGCTATCGGCGGAACGGCGCGGCCCGAGTTCAAACCCGGTTGCCTTTTTTTAAGGTTAAGTTTCTAAGCAGTTTTATGAAGAATATTTTTTTTTCATTTG